>JASDQU010284350.1:0-14515 GCA_032191745.1 Picea mariana
ATGATGATGCCCATCATCCCATGGGGTGTCTTCCATGGACATAATCGACATGATCATCTTGTCCGTAGGAAAAATAACGTGGAAAGGATCAAGAGATAAATCACCAAGAGAGGTAGTGGAAGGGTTTGCCGATTGAATGACTCGATAAGAAGATTCAACCAAACTTAAAGGCATATGGTTTCCATAGCGAAGATAATCACCAGGTGCGGATATTATCCACGGGTCAAAAGACGCAGGGGTTTCACGAATGGAGGTGTAAATCATGTTGATCAAGGAAACAAAAGGAGGTGGAACATCGGATGGTGGGATCGGGAAAGTACCCATCAGGGTCAAATATTTTAGAATAACCCGTAGTTGAGAGATTCATACATGCAGGAAATACAACTAGTACTTAAGCGCACATTTTTTGGCCACCCTTGTAACCCATGTTGGTACGCCTTCGAGTGGCAGCGCATCAGACAAAACTTGTATATAGATCGACCTAGATTTCCTGAAGCCCTCTTTAGATAAACTAATCGGTTACCTGACTGCTATAGTGTCACCGAGAACAACACTCAGGAAGATAATCTCTAGTACCTGGGTAGTCGGGTAGTATGACTAAGGGCATGGTCTAGCCTCCTTAGTTGGTGCCTTGAGATATTGGGCCGAGTACTATTTTTGGACCCCACATGTATATCAGAGAGCTATAGAATAGGGAAAACCCTTGTTTGTAGAAACCTTGTATACATAACCCTTGGGGACAGAAACAAAACATAAAACAAACAAGATATATTGCCGTGCAAATGTGTTCGAGTTTCCAAATAAATACACATTTATTCCTGGTTAAGAATTTGAGAATTTCATCACTGCAGTATTCTTCAGATTAGAGTATAACTCCATAGGTGTACAAAAAAATAAAAATAAAATTGCACCATTATTTGAGACCTATTCCATTGTATTTATCTCTTCGCCCTTATCACATTCATACCTATCATTTTTCAACAATTTGTTTTACCCCACCCACCCATTTACAGTTCCCTCGTCATCATGGCCCATACCCATAACCAAGACTTGGAAGATCACTTCAATACCTTGCAATCTAATTTTACAGAGACCCAACAAGAAGCGAGGCATCTCAATGCCAATATTGACACCACCAATCAAAACATGCATTACTCCATCGCTACATCAATCACCAAACTCAAAGAAGACCTCAAACAAGACATGACTACCCAGCTTGAATCTTTCATTTTGATGATCGACACCAAGCTGCATATCCCTACAGATCCCCCTTTATCTGACCCACCTTTGCATACCGAAGCTGAAACTTCCTCTCATTCCCATAATTTTCAACCCCATCACTTTCAGCATGACCTACGCCTTCCATGGGTGGATGTGACCAAATTTGATGGCTCATATCCCACTGGTTGGGTAACTCAAATGGAAGATTATTTCTTTTTGTATGACATTACAAATGATTTGGCCAAACTTCGGTATGGTGTTCTCCATCTAGATTAAGAATGTTGGCAATGGTGGCAATGGAGAAAAACTTCCCGTCAAGGGTATGTTGCTTGGACACACTTTGTGGTAGATATTTATGAACACTTTGACACTGACACCAACCATTTAGTCCATTTGAAAAAGTTGAAACAATCTGGAACAGTGGAAGACTTTATAGCTTCTTTTGAGCGACTAGATTTTCGTACAGAGGGCATGTTTGATGCTTTTTTCCAAGAATGTTTTATCAGTGGCCTTAAGGATGATATTTTTTCCCATGTCCTCATGGCTTGGCCTCAAATTTGGGTGGAGGCTACTAAAATAGATAAGGAAGCACAACAGGTTGTCTCTTCTCAAAACCAGAAAGCCTCCTTTATTCCTCGCACTAAACCAGTAAATCCCCCTACTCCTTCTGCTCCACTAAAGATCCAAAAATTGACTAGGGATGAAATGGATGAATGCCAACTCAAAGGCCTTTGTTATAATTGTGATGATAAATATTTTTCAGGCCACAAGTGTAAGGAAAAAAATATTTTTATGGACATATCAGAGGATATTTCGGAAGAGGATGTTGAAACTCCCTTTGTGTCTGAGTCACCTGAACCCACTGGCATAATCCCTCCCTCAGACCCTCCCAAAGTAGAACCGGACATTTACATAAATGCTCTCACTAGCTTCTCTACTCCCGAAACTCTCAAGATAATTGGTTACATGAAGCATAGAAAGGTCATCATTGTTGTTGATAGTGGAAGCACCCATAATTTTATTCATCTCCGCATTGCCCAAGAAACTCATTGTTATATCCATGCAATCAATAATTTCCAAATCATGATTGCCAATGGTGGCTCCATGATATGTGGAGGGCGTTGTGAAAATGTGTGTCTCCAAATTGGTGACTACCACCTGAAATCTCATATGTTTTCTATTGACATGGGTGGTTGTGACATTGTGTTGGGTGCAGATCAGATAAGGACTTTGGGTCCCATTCTCATGGATTTTAAGGAATTAACCATGCAATTCAACTAGGAGGGCCAACAATATAAGTTCCAAGGCATCACTGTCGGTTCACCTAAGAGCATTAGTTCCCATCACATGGAAAAGATTCTAAAGAAAGGTCATTATGGCATTATTGCCCAACTCCATGCCATACAAGCAACTGAGTCACCCTCGGTGCCGCAAGACCTCCAATCAATCCTCTCTAAACATCCAGTGGTATTTTCCACTCCCTAGGGAATCCATCCTTCCCGTGGTGTTCATGATCAGTCCATTCCCCTTGTACCATGAATCCTTTCTCCCAATATCCGTCCCTATCGTCACCCATTTTCCCAAAAAAATGAAATTGAGAAAATGGTTCAAGAACTACTTAACGCATGTGTTATCTGCCTTAGTACGATCCCCTACTATTCTCCTGTGGTCATGGTTTTGAAGAAAGAAGGTTATTCACACACCTATCCTGACTTCCACACCCTCAACAAACTCACCATTAAAGACAAATTTACCATTACTGTCATTTATGACCTCTTGGATGAATTGAGTGGCGCCCAGTTCTTTACTAAACTTGATCTTCGTTCCGACTACCACCAGATCGATAGGAAAGAGGCAAAAAATTCCTAAGACTACCTTTAGAACTCATGAGGGCCACTATGAGTTTTTGTTCATGCCCTTTGGCTTGTGTAATGCCCCCTCCACCTTCCAAAGCCTTATAAATCATGTTTTCCATCCTTTTCTCCGTCATTTTGTCTTAATTTTTTTTGATGATATCCTCATCTATAGAAAAACCTAGACAGACCATCTTACTCATGTGGATCGAGTTCTCCATCTATTCTCTCACCACCAACTTTTCCTTGTGATTTTGGCACCTTAGAAGTCAAGTGCTTGGGTCATCTTGTTGGCAAGGATGACGTCAGGGTGGATCCTAAAAAGATTGAAGCTATGCAATACTAGACTCACCCAAAGAATCTCAAAAGCTTGCATGGATTTCTGGGCTTAACAGATAATTATCGCAAGTTTGTTAAGAACTATGAAAATATTGCAACACCTCTCACTACACTCCTTAAAAAGAATTCTTTCACTTGAACTGCAGCAGCTGCTTAGGCTTTTCAAACCTTGAAGATGGCCATGTGCACCACTCCAGTCCCGACCCTTCCTGATTTCACAAAGACCTTTGTCCTGGAATGTGATTCTTCAGGGAAACGAATTGGCGTTGTCCTTATGCAAGAGGGTCGACCTTTGGCCTTTACCAACAAACAACTGTCTGAATGACATTTGGGCAAATCAATCTATGAAAAGGAAATGTTGGCTATTCTTCATGTCGTTGATCTGTGGCACCCTTATCTATTGGGGAAATGCTTCCAAATTAAGACAGATCATCAAAGCCTCAAGTATTTTTTGGAACAATGCATTTCCTCCCCAGAGCAACAAAAATGGGTGACTAAGCTCTTTGGATATGATTATGATATCATTTACAAGAAAGGCAAAGACAATGTGGTTGCAGATGCACTTTCCCGAAAATATGAAGATGAAGGATCGTTTTTTTCTCTCTCCTTCATTGTACCAAATTGGCTCCAAGCCATTCACCAGGAATGGCTACACTATCCCAAAATTTCGCATCTGATACAACAATTTCATTCCAATTCTCCAGTTTCCCCAGGGTACTCTTGGCTCCATGATGAGATTCGATACTTTCTGAGCTTCATACTACACCCAAAGCTGGGTACTCCAGGTTTACCAAAACCTATGACAGGGTGAAACGTTCTTTTTTTTGGGATGGTATGAAACAAGAAGTTCGTAATTTTGTAGCTGAATGTGACGTGTGTCAACAAAACAAGGGAGAAACAGTCAAATCTCCTGGAACACTACAACCGCTTCTGATTCTACCTGTTATTTGGAGGGATATCTCTATGGATTTTATTACAGGCTTACCTAAATCAGGAAATAAATCAGTCATCATGGTGGTAATTGATCACCTTCCCAAGTATTCTCATTTCTGTGCTCTTCAACACCCATTCACAACATCCACTGTGGCTCAACTTTTCATGGATCAGGTCTTCAAGTTTCATGGCATGCCACTTTCTATTGTTTCTGATCGCAAGCCAACTTTCACCAACAATTTTTGACAAGAACTGTTCAAGCTACAAGGCACCCAATTGCATCTCAACACAACTTATCATCCCCAGACTGATGCTCAAAATGAATTTGTCAACAAGTGTTTGGAAACATATTTGAGGTGTTTTGCATCGAAAAAGAAAAATCAGTGGGCTCAATGGTCACCCCTAGATGAGTGGTGGTACAACACTTCATACCATACAACTACCCTCATGACTCCTTTTGAAGTGGTATATGGAAAAAATCCACCTTCGATTCTCTCATATTTACCAAGTGTCTCGAAGGTCCAGGCGGTTGNAATCATATGAAGCAACAAGCAAATCAAGGTCACTCTAAACGTCAATTTGCAGATGTGGATCATGTGTTTCTTCCACTGCAACCTTACAAGGAAAATTCCCTCAAGGCCGACCATTGTCAAAAGATGGCGCCCGAATTTTATGGTCCTTATACCATTCTCAAGCATGTTGGATAGGTGGCCTATAAGTTATCTTTTCTCAGTCATTCTAAGCTACATCCTATTTTTCATGTTTCATGCTTAAAGAAGGTGATTGGAACTAAGTGCCAAACTCAAACCAACCTTCCCGAGTTGGATGAAGAAGGATCCATTTGGATACAACCACAAGTAGTTTTGGACCAGCATGAGCGTCGCCTGCATCATAGAACCATCGAGGAAGTGTTAGTCCAATGGAAAGATACAACTCTAGCAAATGCCACTTGGGAACCAACTACCATTCTGCAACAATTTCCACATCTCAAGCCTTGAGGACAACATTATTTTTAAGGGGGAGGACATGTTAGGGACCTAACCCCTCACATAGGTAGAACAATATATTCAGATGTAATAAATTCAATATCAATAATTCCTTGCAATAATGTAGAATAAGTCGAATGTAAGAAGAACTAATAGAAGCTTCTACTTATAGAAGGATCTTCCTCTAGATGGTTCTTTTTATAGCCATATTTAGTATAAGTAGGAGTCAAGGGTATGAGAACCCTAGCTTGGATATTAATAGAGCTATGCTCGATCGGAGGTTGCCCCCTTGAAGAGGCAAGTGAACATTGCTCTCAGAATCAAAGTGCTCTTTCTGGTGTTATTCTGATATCATTTTAGTGTTATTATGGTGTTGTTCTGGTTATATTGTTGTTTATCTGCCATTTCTAGCATTTTATTTCTGTTCTCCATACTTTTTATATCTGGAATATTACACCATATTATAGGAATGTGACGAACATAGCCTCGAATATCGCAATGTGATGAACATAACATCAAGACTCTCAATTTGACGAACATAACATCGACTCTCACAATGTGACAAACATAACAATATTTTTGCAATGAGACGAACATGACTGGCCATAACCATATTGTCGCAATGTGATGAACATACCCATATTTTCGTAATGTGATGAACATGACTGGCCACAACCACATTATTGCAATGTGACGAACATAACCATATTGTCACAATGTGACGAACATGACTAGCCACAACCACATTGTCGCAATGTGACGAACATGACGATATTGTTGCAATGTGACAAACATAACCATATTGTCGCAATGTGACGAACATAACCATATTGTCACATTCTGACAAACATGATTGGGCATAACCATATTGTTTCATTCTGATGAACATGATTGGTCGCAACCATATTGTTGCAATGTGATGAACATAGCCTCATCATCGCAATGTGATGAACATAACGATATTGTTGCAATGTGACGAACATAGCCTCGTCGTCCTAATGTGATGAACATATCCTTGTCATCACAATGTGACACAAATATTCTGTCATCATAATGTGACAAAAAAATGTTTTATCGTCGTAGTGTGATGAACATGGTCGTTTTGTTGAAATGAATGCCATCTCATCGCAATTTGATTAATATACGACATTTAATTTCATCACATAGCCATATGACATACGATTTAAATACAACATTTATGTTCATCACAGAACCACTTCTTACTTAAATTTCCTATCATCGCAATGTGATGAACATAGACCCTTCATCGCAATATCCCCACCATTGTCAATATGTGACAAACAATATTCTATTATTGCAATGTGATGAACACAACCCCATCGTCGCAATGTGATGAAAATATCATGTCATCATAGTGTGACACAAATATCATGTTGTCGCAATCTGAAAAACTTATCCCCTCCCTCGCAATGTGACGAAAATAACCATATTGTTGCAATATGACGAACATGGCCTTGTCGTCACAATTCCATCAACGTAGCTTCGTTGTTGCAATGTTACACAAATATCATATAATCATAATGTGGCAAACAATTCCAAATGTCGCTATATGAATTTCATCTGTAGTCTTGGTCAACCATGGTCATGGCCAACGATGGTCACCTATGAATAAGAAATGGAAAACATGGTTAACCATTGTCAACCATGGTCATCTCAACCAAGTTCAACCATAATGAAGGTCATCCATAGTGGAATTGATCCACATGCCTATATGAATATAGGACTCCATAAACTCAATACACAATGAAGAACAAATAATGACCATTTCTCATTCATTGAGAGAGAGGAGCACCTTTTATAGGAAAGCCTTCTCATGGTTACAATAGAAAAAGATGAAGTGAAAGAAAACTACTAAGTATTACAATAATGAGTGTCAACCATAATGAACGTTTATAGAAGTTAACCATGGTGAAGGTCTATAGAAGTTAACCATGGTCATGGTCAACCATAATTAACCATGATCATGGTAATCCAAGGTCAATTGAAATTAATCATGGTCATCGTCAACCAAGGTCAACCATTGTGAACTTTTCCTTCCCAAAGTCAACTGAGTTCTACTAAAGTTAACCATGGACATATTTAACCATAGTATGACCATTGTAAATTAATTTATTAATACTTTAATAATGTATTATTAAAGTATTAATATTTTTTTGATGTTTTAATGTATTAATTCTTTAATATTAATATTGTTTTTATTAACAATATTAATAAATACATTATTAATAATGTATCTATTAATTTATTATTACTTTAATAATGTATTATTGATGCATTGTTTTATTAGAGTATTACTACTTTAACAATGTATTAATGTATTAATTAATTAATTAATTAATTAATTACATTATTAATGTATTAGTACTTTAATATCTTATTAATGTATTACTTAATTAATACATTACATTATTAATGTATCTAGAGTTCTATTGCTATACATAAATCAAAAGTAGTTAAATTTAGTTTTATTGTAATTAAAGTTTATTAATATATTTTGAAATTCAATTTGAATTATTTTGAATTTTGATAAAACTTTAAAGTTTGGGGTAATCTCGAGTTCTATAGCTATACATAAAGAGTCACAAGTAAAACTCTAAAGAATCATAAGTAATCATTTACCCTCTTAAGGTCCGATAGACCAATCGGTCTTAGTGGACGTTAATCATCATCATCATCATCAATTAATAAGTTACATTACACATTAATGTAAATTTATACTTTAATTCATACATTATATTAACGTAATAATACATTAGTGTTTTATTAATGTATTATTTTATTTGTGTATTGATATTTTATTAATATCTTAATGTATTAATACTTTAGTAATGTTTTTATTAAAAATGTGATAATGTATTAATTAATTAAATTAATACATTTCAATATATTTTAATGTATCAATGTTATTCATAGTCATGACCATAAGAAACCATGATCATGATCAACCATAGTCATTTTCCATAAATGTCTTAATAATTTCCATGAATTAAATACTTAAATTAATACATTTCAATATATTTTAATGTATCAATGTTATTCATAGTCATGACCATAAGAAACCATGATCATGATCAACCATAGTCATTTTCCATAAATGTCTTAATAATTTCCATGAATTAAATACTTTAATGTATCAATAACATTCATAATCATAACCATAAGAAACCATGATCAGATCAACCACAATCATTTTCAATAAATGTATTAATACTTTAATAATGTATTATCAATGTATTACTACTTTTATAATGTATTTATTAATATATTATTTATTTAATAATGTATTTATTAATATATCATTACATTAATAATGTATTCTTAATTTATTATTTTACTACTTTAACAATGTATTACCTAATAAAATATTAATGTATTAATAATTTTTACTAAATATATTAAGTTCAATGGATTACTACTTTAATAATGTGTTACTTTGTTAGTGGATTAATACATTAGCAGTGTATTTATTAATGCATTTAATGTAGTTATTGATGTATTCAATATATTAGTGCTTACTATTGAGGGGTGCGGTTTAGTGGCCAGCGGACGTAGTGTTAAAGCATTCGTGCTGCTAAGCAGTTCACGAGTTCAAACCTCGTCTTATCTGGAGGTCTTATAAGGCAACCAGATACCGTCGTAGTTATTGATTCCCCTAGATTAAAAAGATGTATTTAATATATATTTTTTTTGTTTGTTAATTTGTGCGGAACCTGTTGGCTACGCGATTAACCTGTGGCTTGAGAAACCTCGACTCAGGGGCATCTAAGCCGTCAAAATCACCCGGGGATCGCACCCGACCTGAGCCACACCAACCCTTAACATGGTTGGTTTTTTTGTCTCCGCAGGTTTCGAACCGATGACTTTAACAACACGGAGTGACTTAACAACACACTACGTCACCGACTGTCCTACACCTCGGGGACAAGATGTATTTAATATATTAGTCATGTATTTAATGATGTATTTATTAATGCATTAATATTTTAGTAATGTATTTAATGTGTTAATGTATTGATTGATGTATTTAATGTATTATATTATTAGTGTATTAATACTTTATCAATATATAAATTAATAATGTATGGATGTATTAATTAATTAATGTATTTATATATTAATGTATAAATTACTAATGTATTAGTGTATTAATTAATTAATGTATTTAGGTATTAATTTATTTATTAGTGTATTTATTGATGCTATTGTTGTACCCAATATATTAGTAATGTATTTATTGATGTATTTAATAATACATTTAATCTATTTAATGTGTTAATCTATTTATTGGTGTATTTAATGTATTACTTTATTAGTATATTTATACTTTCACAATTTATAAATTATTAATGTATTAATTCATTAATACATTATCTTTTTAATGTATCAATTAGTTAATACTTTACATTACATATACATAATGTAAATGAATACTAATTTAAATTAATCTATTAATTAATCCATTAATATTATATATTACATTATTGTGTAATGATGACGATGATGATGATGATTAATGTTCACTAAGATTGAATTGGTCTATAAGACCTTAAGAAGGTAAGTGATTACTTGCTATTCTTTAGAATTTTGTTTCTATGCTAGAAAAGCATTAAAAAAAGAGATCACCATACTTTTGTTGAGTTAAGATGTTAGAAAGATTGATAGTGTGACAAATACATTACATTAATTCATTAATAGACCATTAATTTATATACATTAATATATTAATGTAATACATTAAATTAATGTTCTTCCCCAAAGCCAACCACGTCAACCAACAACCATCAACTAGCAATAATTACTTTATTGCTACTAAATCATCTTGTCCTATAAAATTAAGTTTTAATTTTTTTTAATTATTTAATTTTTTTTAATAATTAATACTAAAATTTTATAATAACAAATTTAATTTTTATTTTTTTTTAAATAACTTTAAAAAATGATAAATATTAAATAAATTTTAAATTTTGAATTTTAATATTTTTCAAAAATTTAATCTTATGGCCCTCACGGGTGAAGATCAATTCGCAATAGAGTGCACTTTAAAACAACTTGAAACAATAAATAAATATTGAATACATTTTAAATTTTGAATTTTAATCTTTTTCAAAATTTTGATCTTATGGTTCTCACTCGTAAAAGATCATTTCGTGTACTATTAAGAAACTTTTTTAGGACGTGGCTGGTTTAAACCTTGTCTAACCTATTTCTCATGCATTCAAGGTTTCAAACCTTGTCTAGCCAGTTTGTTGTGCTTAGTAAGTGATTCAAACCTTGTCTAATCTCAAACAAATTTTAATAACTTCATAATTTTGGACTTTATCAATTCCATATATAATAATTATTTATTAAGTTAATTTTTAATGTATTTAGCCATTATGTTTTAAAATCATTTTCATTCTTATAATTATATAATTAAATATTAAATAATTAAATTAAGATATAGTAAATATTTTTTTCATTAATAAATAAATTTAATAATAAATTAGCAATGCAAGTATCTATTTCATTATCTGTAACAACAACGATGTCACTATTTTGGAAAAATTTAGTGCATATCTGAATGATAAATTCAAACTAATGAGGCTGAAGGATGTCACTATTTTGGAAAAATTTAGTGCATATCTAGATGATAAATTCAAACTAATGAGCACTTCGGCCAATTAAAAATTGCTCATATGTGGCCATTTCGCTTGGCATCATCCACGTGACTGCCCGTGGACATTTCCACCACATAGCCAAGCAGGTAGGTGCCCTTTCCTCTCTTTAATTTATAATTAATATTTCCGTTAATGCCATTTATTCATTGTATGGTGTGTATTTGAGTAAGTCATAGATACTAAAAGACTTCAAAAACTATGGGAGAAAATATTTTTTCATAGTGTTCGAGAACTGGCATCCCGTTTTAAGACTTTTAAATATGACGATATCCATAGTCAAGATAATACTGGAACAATTTTCTTAGCCCGGGAAGGGTTCGAAAGTACTTTTGTAGACCAGACTCATAGTCTACGATGGGATATTTTTGAGAACTGCAGACTTTCAGAATCTATGAAGGATTATGTTATCAAAGAGAGGTTGGAGGGCTACCACAAAATAAAATTTATTTTGGACAAGATTCAAAGTTGGTTCCCTGAAGCCCATGAATCTATTCTAGACATGTGTGTTAAAATGAGTAAGGATATGGGGCAGAGGTATAAGCTAAGGAACAACAGGGTTATGGCCTGTCTTTTAGCGATCTACTAGGTTTATCAGAAGCTAAGGTTGCTTTCTGCACCAATGCATGTATAAAATCTTTATATGTGTTCATACATCCCATGGGAGAATTATGAAAGACTTTAATAAAATTGTGTACCATTTATTTACATTTATACATTAATAAAAAGGATTTATTCATGTAAATGTGTTGTTAAAAAAAACCATGTGCTTTTAAAAAACCATGTGCTTTTAAAAATGGTTTAGCTACAGAGTTAATTAAGAGGAAAAATAGGCAAATGGTAAAAAATACCATTCATTCATGTATATGTGCACTTAAAAATAGTTTAGTTATAGATTTAAGAGGGGAAAAAAGACAAATGGTTATTATGTGCAAATTTGAATTTTCGATTTCATGTATATGCATTCATGTATATGTGATGTTAAAAATAGTTTTGTTGTAAAGTTAAGAGGGAAAAACAGATAAATGGTTATTATGTGTAAATTAAAATTTTTGAATTCATGTATATGCATTCATGTATATGTGTGGTTAAAAATAGTTTAGCTATATAGTTAAGAGGGAAAACAAACAAATAGTTATTATGTACAAATTTGAATTTTCGAATAACTGGATTACTCTTCGAATCCAACTGAATTACTCTACTTATAGATATTTGTGAATATAGAATGACAAATTTTGTAATGAACCTTATCTTCGGTTCACTGTGTTTCCCAGCTATATATATACTATATACTCTTCTTTGTCGTCCAGATAGAACTTCCGTGTATCTTTATTAAACAATTATAATAACCCAAAATTTGTTACGACTTATATTCACTTGTTAGGTTTTTAACATTATGACAAATAATTCTCCATTTGGGAATGCAACGTGATGCACATATGTATGGTTTACCACATAATTATTATATTAAGTTTATTGTTATGATTTTTGAATGATATATGATTTTTAAATATTATTATATTAAGTTTATTGTTATGATGCACATATCTATGGTTTACCACAACATTATTATAAAGCACAACATTATTATAAAGCATGTATTTTTTTTTTAATCATAAAGTATTATTATATTAAGTTTATTGTTATGATTTTGATTTTATTTTTATTTTTATGGGGTTCTTGTTATTATAGTAATGAGTGTTTTGTTACTACTTATATTCACTTGTTAGGTTTTTAACATTGTGACAAATAATTCTCCAATTTGGGAATGCAATGTGATGCACATATGTATGGTTTACCACAACATTATTATATTAAGTTTATTGTTATGATTTTTAAATGATATATGATTTTTGAATGTTATTATATTAAGTTTATTGTTATGATGCATATATCTATGGTTTACTACAACATTATTATAAAGTATGTATCTTTTTTTTAAATGATAAAGCATTATTATATTAAGTTTATTGTTATGATTTTGATTTTATTTTTATTTTTATGGGGTCCTTGTTATTATAGTAATGAGTGTTTTGTTATTATAGTAATGAGTGTTTATATTAATTAAATTTGTTGATTGTGTATATTAGTTAACTTGTTGATTGTGATGACTTTCAACATTATTTTAAGATTTAAATCAGTTTTTTATATTACCATTGGTTAATGAATTGAACCTGTGATGACATCTCTTTAATCTGAAATTAATAATGTAGAAAATTAATCTTATTGATTTTAGGGATTTACACTCATGTAAGTAATTATAAGTAAAGTAATTAATCAATAATACGAAATAGTAAATTAAAATGTATAAAAAATCATTTGAAGTGACTCATGTGTGTTTCGTGTACAAATGGCCCTGCTAATTAATGTATTATTAATGAAAATGGATTGTTAAGGCTTTCTTAAATGGCGTCGTCGGAATATACCTAAATACCAATTTGGCATAGGCTAAAACCCAAATGTAATTCACCTTTGTCGGACACCCTTTTATGTGTAAGAGTCCCCGTTGACGATCCTCTAACCGACTACCCCATCCCATCTCTCGGCGGACACCCTCTAGATGGTCAACTTTTCCCACACCGCCACCAACTACCTCTTTCCGTCAACCTGCATTCAATCTGCATTCGACGTAATTACTTGCATTCAATTCTCACAGCTTCTTGCATTGATTTCTTGAGAAGATTGCTCGCCCCCTCCCAAATACTCATACACCCTAGTCGATGAATGAACTTGTCATTTGTCAGGTACCAGATCTATTATAATAGCAGAAATATGATAGAGAATAATAATTGAACAAAAGAATATATGAAACCACAACACCAAATTAATACCTTTATTGATAGGAAACAATCTTGACTTTCCTCTTCGAGGAGGAAACCTCCAACATAGCTCTTAAATTCTTAGATGACCTATTAATCTTTTTCGGAACCTTGAATACTTTATTTTTGCTTCATCAATTATTTCTTGGATGACTTGTTTTCTTCTCTTTCTTTCTTTAGATATTCAATTGCACTGATCATTTTTTCTCTGTAATCAACTTATGCTTCTTCATACTCTTCCTCTTCTGAATCTGTCTAACATGATGGGAATCTTTCTTCTTGTTTTGTATCTACATATTCTTTGGCATTTTCTAAATCTGTGATGGGTGAAGAATATATGTCATGTAAAGTTCTTTGGCTGATGAACATTTACCAACCTTTTCTCTTACCAGATTAGGTAATCCTTCCCAGATGAAATCCATTGCTATTTTTTTATTCTTCTTCAATTCCTTCTTAGCTACAACCTTTTCCATTTTTGAACTATCATATCCTGTAACAACTGATAGCCAAATACAATGTCCTTGTGTTTGTAAAAATACTTCCGTCCTTCTTCTCCACATCTCATACTTAAAACTATTCTCACCATTAAACATTGGTACTCCATTCTAAGAATAATCCATGATATCCTTCTAGTGGTTAAATTGTTTTCTGAAGGAACCGACTCTGATACCAATTGTTGGATTACTGAG
>JASDQU010284353.1:0-14515 GCA_032191745.1 Picea mariana
AAAAATAGTCATTAGAAATCTAACACAATTCTTCACAAGTTTTGTTTTTACTGTAAAGTGAAATTCTAAATAAAAAAAATACTTTTATATGTCGGAAGTTGAATAACTTGTGAAAATACAGTTTTTTTTGTCATAAAACAAGCAAAAGTGTAACCCACCTTCATGATTTCACCCTTGAAAGGAACTCAATATTTTGGACTCAAGTACACTAAGGTAGATAATTTCAACCTACTCAGATATTCTGATTCAGACTTTGATCGGGATAAGGAAAATGGAGTGTCAACTTTAGGTTATCTCATGAGTCTTATATCAACAAATATCTCTTGGAGATCACGCAAAGAATCAGTTTCAGTAGATTCCACAACAGAGGAAGAATATGTGGCAGCTACAAAATCAATAAAGGAAATTGTGTGGATCAGGAAAATACTTGAATACTTACAGGAGAAATAAGTCAATTCTACTCCTCTTCTAGTTGACAACACCTTTTAAATCAAGTTGGACAAGAATCCTGGATTTTATGATCGAACAAAGCACATCAACACAAAGTATCACTTGATTTGACATCATGTAGAGGTCAAGACTATTTGCCTAATACATTATTCCACAAATGAGAAAATTGCATAAATATTCACCAAAGTGCTTGGAAGAGAAAAAATTGAGAAGTTCAGAATGATGTTTGGACTCAGACACCCCTTCATACTAAGGGGGGCAATGTTGGACACATAATCCCTTTAGGGATGCAATACTTGTAACTGTATTTAAATATGAAGATTTATATATGATAGGAATGGTAACCCATTTGGGAAGACCATGGGTAATATAACTTTTATGTATTTACCTATCATGCTAATGCATATATCATCAAGTGTAGACTTATTTTCTACCACTCCTGGCCTAAACAAGATATTTGGAGGGGGTTCTCCTATTATTTAAGGATTTATATTGTAACTCTTGGAGTGGTAATCCATTCTCACATTGGTGTACATGGAGTGTACTTCTATTTTATTGTTCTATCTCAAGCATTTTGGCCATAAAATTTGGTATTAGAGCATTGATCCTAGGGTTTTGTTTCTTCAAACAAGCCATATTTTAATTTTCACTATAATTTTTGTTTCTATAAAGATTTGGACTATGAAATTTTCAAAATATTGCTAATACATATATGAGTACACTCGGTAAAAATTTCAAGTTCTGGGTCATTTTACTTTTGGAGATACATCATGTGGAATTTAAGGATTTTTACTAGCTCTGAAATCACTCTCAAACAAATCATCTTGAGGATTTTCTATAACTTTTATTTGGTGATGTTTCATATTGTGAATTTTTCATGACCCAAGGATACATATTGTAGTACTTTAGATAAAAATTTAAAGTTTTGGATCATTTTACTTTATGAGATATGGACTATGGGAAGTAGGGGTATTTTACTAGTAACATATATGAAGCTTAGAAATTCCAAATTGCATGACATGAATTTTGTTGGAAAGGATACAAAAATTATTATTTTAGATTAAAAACAATCAAAGTCATATATTAAATAGTGGACATGTGGCATGCCATAAAATATTGTTATGTAGAAAGGTTTGAATAATCAATGAAGTTTGAGAAAGTTACCATTACTTTCACTTGGCTCTTTAAAATTTGATCAGACCTGTGGCATTGCAGAGAATACATATCAGAGTAGTGTAGGAAAAACAATAATATTTAGAAGGGCCAAAATTTTAAAGACACATCAAAAGGAAGGTTAACCAAAAAGATAGACTCCAAATCTAGGTTCTCAAAGGTATTTTCACTTAAAACAATCATAACTTTTGATTGAGATGTCCCATTCAGGTAATTCAAAAACCATTGGAAAGAGGAAACATAGGATAATATGTTGGAAAAATAATAGTAGCCATTTTGGATATTATTGTCAATATATTTTTGTTGTAATTTGAGAATTTTTTTTAGACCCCACTTAAGAATCAATGACAATACCTAGATTTACAGAAGATTAATGGATTGGTTGAGGATGGTGAAAGAATATTTTAAGAATCCTTTTAGGGGAAGTATCAAGTTTTATGGTCAATCTTGGGAGTGGAAAAAGTGTGTTAATAATAGGAAAAAAATCACATGGGAAGTATTTGAATAATTTTTCTCAAAAGAATGGATCAAGGACATAAAACTAGAAGTGATACATAAAACTGAACAGGAGCTAACAAAATCAAAATAATAGATCTAGAAGAAGGGTGATGAGATATATAATATATGATACCTTAATGAAGCAGTCATTAAGGAGGTTCAAAAATTAAAATATGGAAACAATAGCAAAGGAAAGTGGGAAAAGGACAAGTCAAGGGAATAGTTGAAAAACAAAGATGAAGAAATATGTAGATTAAGAAACAATAATAAAAATATACTAGATAAAGTCAAGAGATTGAAACAAGAAAAGAAACATGGTCAAACTCAAGAAAAAACAAGGATCTTGGATGAAGAGGCTACCAACTTGAAGAGGAAATTTACAAGAAGGTTGAAATATCCCTAAATATTAAAGAGGTAAAATTAGAAATGTAATACAAAATTGAAGAAGGATGTCAAAATTTGATAGATGGGGTCAAATTGCATCTTCAAAAGGAGAAATAAGACAATATTCAATAAGGTCACCAAAAGATACTTGAATAATATGAACTCCATCTATAGGATGTGCACGCTAAATATAATGATATTATGTCCAAGACTAGAGTAATTAAAGATCAAGAAAAGGGGATAGAGGATTATGTTGCCTCTAAAAAGAATATAGATAAATTGGTTGTGCAAAGTGAAGGAAAACCATTAAATATGAAACCATATTGACACCCTCATTACCAAGAAAGATTTCAAGGAACATAGGAATCTATCAATATCATTATTATCAAGGAAGCATATGGAATAATCATCAATATTCATGGAATGGGGTATCACAAAACCTCTCTTCAATAAACTATTATTAGATACCAACCAATTGGATAACTTTCACCAATAATGCATGGAATCGAAGGAATTAAGATTATGAAACAACCAACCATCAAGTATTAATACCAAAATGAATTAATTTTGGATAGATGGATAATCATCAATAAAAAGAAGAAATCAGAAACATCAGAAAAYAATATTACTTGGTTTCATCAYATGTAAATYCTTTAACCACAARTATTGGARGACAAAGATTTTTKAAGGAGGGTACTTTGATATGACCCCAATGGGGCACATATGGGCTTAAATGTATATGATATGATCCCATGGGGGGGAATATATGGGGTTAAATGTACATGCAAGGGGTAAATTTATATGTAATATGGCCATCTTAATGATAAAGGGGGCTCATGTGCAATGTGTGAATATGTATATAAAGAGATCACATATTCATTATTGTGGACATGTGATTTCAATATATGAATGTATTCGGATATTTGGAGGAGGCTCTCTTATTATTTAAGGAGTTATTATGTAACTCATATGTCTTATCTATCTTGGAGTTATGCTCCACGCTTACATTGGTGTACATGGTGTGTACTTCTAGTTTATTTTTCTATATCAAGCAATTGGGTCATAACAAAGGACTTTAAGAAGCACAAAGCTGATTTTTTTTATGTTAGAAATTTTTTGAACAAATTAATAACTCTCTAAAATATTTAACCATTTCTATAAAGAATATGCATCTATCTAGCCTTCAAATAAAGGGATATTAAAGTTAACTTATACCTTGAAGGGTGACAGACCTTCGAATTAGTTACTTGTTGAATGTGCCTTGCCTATTTTTGGAAGTCGTTGAAGAATCTAGGAAACATTTTCCATCATATAATTCCTCTATCATGCGAGGTAATCCTCGAGAAACCTATTGATAAGATCTCTAGTTCCATCATCTCTCCTTTCCCCCACCATGGGAGGCTTCTTAGGCTTAAGAGAGCATTTGTCTCATAGTGAAACTAGCTCGAGACCCAACTCTCTATACCTTGACCTTGTCGA
This sequence comes from Picea mariana, assembly GCA_032191745.1. Taxonomy (NCBI): domain Eukaryota; kingdom Viridiplantae; phylum Streptophyta; class Pinopsida; order Pinales; family Pinaceae; genus Picea; species Picea mariana. The sequence goes on from JASDQU010284353.1 coordinate 3,985, forward strand.
GGACATGCATAGAGAAACAACAAAGATGAAACTTCTTTGATACCTTTGATCTAGAATGTTTAGGGAATGAAATGAAACACACATAGAAATATAGTAGAGAGAAAAATAATACAGTGAAAACCCAACTTCTATTAACGAATGAAATAACAAAATTGATGTAGGAGCATCGCTCCAACTCGTCATGTGCATCAACAACCAACGCAAAAGCACACTAGGAGGGAGAAAATCCCAAAGAAGGACACACCAGCCATCCCAATTTTGAGTTTGAATTTCAAATTTTAATGAACTTCAATCTAATTAAATGTTGAGGCTCAAAAAAAGTTGAGCCCCTGTATTTGTATAGGTCAACTGTAAAGTTGCCTTTAATGGCTGACAATTGGGTAGATCTACATCCGATTCGAACTAGATAGAAATTAAATAGAATTTAATGTAGTTAGGTGGAGGAAGGCTCGAGGACCACCTATTTTGTAAAAAATATCAATGTATTGATAATTCATTAGTTAGCTACTAAGGAGAGTAGAAGAGAGGAGAGGAGAAAGAATTGAAGACTCTATTGCAGTCCATCCTTGTACATAGTTAAAAAATCATTCAATATTAATACAAAGGGAAGATTTCCTTGCATATGAATCTCTGTGTATTCATCTGTGTGATGGATGTTTATTTATGAATGTTTTTATTGTGTTTTTATGTGAATGATATATGTTTCAATTTGCAGCATTAAGCAAAATTCTTTGTCTGTAGTTTTTCGAGTGTTTTGGGCTCTTTAGGATTTTGCAAGGAGTCCACACCAGAGTAGTTGAAAAATCATGAAGCCAATGCAAGGAGTGCATTTTGAACTCTGTCTTGAGTTCAAGAGAGAGCGTGCTAGGTGGGAACACCAGAACAATTCCTAAAGCTCAGAAGGAATAGTGCAAAGTATGCACTTCAAAGTTATTGAACACTCTGAACCTGAGTGCAAGAAGTGCACAGGGGACTTTTGAGGTCTAAAGACTTCAAAGGAGGAGGATCTGCAAGGAGTGCAATCAGAAGGAACAAGGAGTGCGCGAGAACTCTGCTTTGAGTTTTGTGAGGAGATTTCCAAGTGGGCATACCAGAGTTACTGAAAACTCTGAGGATTTAGCACAAGGAGTGTGCAAGGACTTTTCTTCGAGTTATGTGAGGAAGTTTTCGGATGGGCACATTAGAGTTATTGAATACTCTAAAAGGAGGGTGCAAGTTGTGCACAAAACCAACTAACTACTACAGTGTTGGTCAAATATCAGGAGAACAAGCACAAAGTTCCAAGAGGGCACAAGAGATCATTTGGAAAGGACAAAGGGACTGAACCCTTTGAATATGAAGAGGCAGAAGATCAGGAGGAAGAGTGTGACTACTAGGAGGGCATGAGAAATTGGTGAAGGAGAAAAGGGTTAAGGCCCTTAGAATTTTGCGTGAGTTCAAATATAAGGAGAAACAATGTCATTGTGCATAGTATTGATGCAAGGAGTGCAGAAGGCCGAGTACAGCCTAACTTCCATACTATAGGAGAAGTGTAATAAGTGAGCAGGTGAATTTGTTTCAAGTTCAAAGCTCAGAAGGTGCAGCGAAGGTAGAGACCAAGCTACTGGTCCTGCGAAAGAATAATTAAATGCCAAGCCTTTGGAAAATATCCAGAAAATCCTTAATTAGAAGGAAAGTGTAGATAATTGAGGAGGAAGAGCTACAACTGTCATGAGATCAGTTGTTAGGAGCAATCTGGGCCATCGGATTCAAGTCTAGATAGGTAGAGGAGCACGTATGAAGGGAGAAAATATCTCAGCAGTAGGATATGATTGTGAGGATAAAAATTCATCGAATCCAGGTGAGTAGCACATGTTTTAACCCTTAGAGTCCTTTAGACTTCGTAAGTTCATAGGTTTTTCTTGTTTGAATGCAAAGGAGGTGATCTCCCAAAGTCTTGAACCCCGACGTGAATTGGGACCATCTATTAGAAAGGACATATGTCATCAGATCAAGGATAGTCCAGAAGTATAGATGTCTCAAAGAATAGAAGCATGGAGTGTATAAAACTCTCGAAGCTCTGAAGAGCAGATTAGATCCTCACCATTGATCGGGAGGAGATACGTGGCATTAGATCTTGTAGTCTAGAGACTTGGAACTCTGGAGGAATTGAGTTGCAGGTTGCTTTGAGTTGAAACTCCCGAAGGCTCGAAGTTTGGATTTAATCATGACCGTTGATCAAGGAGAGCCACGTGGAGGGAAAAATCCATTCTCTGGTAGTTCGACACTCCAAAGGGTTGAGAGTGTGGACAGTCTAGAACTCCTGAAGCTCGGAGTGCCAAAGTGGATCGTGGTAGTTGGTTAACAAGATGTCCGATCCATTGATTTGTAGCTTGTGTGTATTCTTCGGTTCGACACTCTGGCGGATATATGGTGCAATGCTTCAAGAATCCATGAAGCTCAGAGTCCCATAGTAGATGTCAATCATCTGTCACTGACAAGGGGTATACCATTGGATCTGTGAGCTTTCGAAAGATTTATATTTCAATTGTCTAGAGGTCAGGTGGAGATAAGAGATGAAATCTCTGAAGCCCAGAGTTCTGGATCCAATCAGAGTCATTGGTCACTTGAGAGTGGAGGATCGTTGATCCCTTCCCTTGTTCGAGGATTCCCAACTTCAAATTTTGGGAAGATTGTGAGTTGTGGTTGTTGGAATCCTCGAAGCCTGAATTTCCAAAGAATGTATGATCCGTAGATTTCAACAGAGGTTTTGAACTATTGATCCTCGTAGTTGTTTGGGACTTGTCTCATTCATGTGTTCGGGAAATTGGAAATTTGGGTGGTTAAAACTCCCGGAGCCCGAAGTGGCCGAAGCTCCGAATTAGTGTGCATTGTTAGGTGTCTGGTCCCAATGCGTGATCATACGTTGTTTCTTCTAGAAGAAAAAGGGATTAGGAAAAATAGATCACGAGTTTTTGTGGAACCTCCACAATAATAAAAGGTCTGTGGTATATGATTTGGAGGGATCAATAGCGACCCAAGAGCTAATCCATTTCTGAATTAAAACAATCCTAGACAGGGAGTTCGCACGGACCCTAAGGAGTGGGTGTTGGTCTATATCAAGTGGTATTAGAGCATAGATAAGTTTTTGTCTGATACCAACAAGTGGTATCAGAGTGCAGATAAGTTTTTGTCTAATATCATCAAGTGGTATCAGAGCCTAATTTTGTTTGTAGATAGCAGGAAAGGGAGAATATTTTGTCTAATACCATCAAGTGGTATCAGATCTCTCAGCTTTTTTTTTATAGCATCAAGTGGTATTAGAGATGATTTTTTCCGTAGATAGTAGGAAAAGGAGGAGAGACAAAGTATTGATGACTTGTGTATGAAGACTATTTGCAAGTGTGTCGTAGAAAGCAGGCAACTAGGTGGGATGAAAGAGAAGAATTAGTTGTGTTCTTGAGGTAAAGGAGAGCTCGTGGAGATCTTAAGGTGAGAAGTCAAAGTACAATAGCCATAGATCAATGAGTTCTCAGGAGAAGGAGCAAGTGCAAGGTGTGCGCCTACACTCAACATGAGTGTAAAATCTCATAGAAGGTTCCATCATGTCAAATAATAGGTTAGGTAAGGAGAATCTTGGTAGAAGTTGGCTGTAGCTCATAGTGAGCAAGTGGAAGATCACATAATTTCTAGGAGGCAAAGAAGAGAGACGATGGCTATTGAAGGCCATAAGGAAGGAAAGAAAGGAGACTGCAGGAAGATTATCCAAGAAGATATGGATAAAGAGCTTGAGGAGACCAGAGTTGAACTTGACAGGATGATGTTGAATATGTAACAAGAACCACATGGAATATGGAGGTACAAATGGCCTTTGAAGAAGAAAGAAAAGTGTCCCATCCATCAATTGGTTTCCAAGAGGCAACGACAGGTATTGAGGAGGTGGCTGAGGCAAGTTGAAGGCCTCAATGACACAGAGGAGATGGTTTGTGTTTGTGAGCCAGAATGTGGAGAAAACCTCAGAGAGGAGGAAGAGATATCAAACAAATATCTCATAGACTTCCCAGAGGGAAGAACAGAAAATCCACGTTGTCAGGTGGGCAAGGAGAAAAAAATGAGACTATCTAAAATTCTTAAGAATTCAGAAACAAGTTTGGTTCAGGAAGGACTGCTGACATAGGAGGATTAGAAATGCATTTTTATGATTAGGGGGATCGGTATAGTCCTGCCAGGTAGCCCAGTAGAGGCCAACGCATGTATTTCACGTGGGGAAGTGATGCAACAGGCATCCAAGAAGAGGCCAGTGGGCCAAATGATTATAAATTTAACAATTTGCGTGATGCAGGTGCATAAGAGGAAATACAACTAGTTGAGACTATCATAAAGGATCGGGAGGATAAGACATTAAAATCTTCCCAGGAGAGGAGAAAAGAAGAGTATTCAATGGAATTGCTCGAAAATTTCACCAAGGGAGATGGACAGAAAATGACTACATAATTGGAACCTTCAGCGGAGGAGAGACCAACAAACAACATGAATTTTTTTTATCTATGTGAATAATTGGAGCCTTGGGGAAAAGGGTAATAATGCAAAGTCAATGCCTCCAATAGGTTAAGTTGGAAATAGATGAGGAAGAAAAGAGGGTGCAATAGAGTAGACTGCATGAAAGAAGCCAGCCAGTAGAATCGCTAGATACAGAGATTGAAAAGATAATAAGGTTGATGTTGACATCAACGCAGGAGACAACCAGTAACATGGAAGATAAGTTGAATAGAGGAGAACCTGTGGAAACAACATGATAATAGAAACAACAACAACAAAGCAGAGGAGATGGTGAACATCTCCAAGTTTAGGCTTGGGACCCAAGAGGATCTCAACAGTAGCAGCAAGGGAGCCATGAGAAGGAGCTCATGATTTTTGTCAGCATGGGGGTATGATGCAGGAGCATCACCCCAACTCTTCATGCGCATCAACAACTAGTGCAACAATGCACTAGGAGGGAGAAGATCCCAAAGAAGGATGCTTCTGGCGTCCCAATTTTGAGTTTAAATCTCAAATTTTAATGATATTCAATGTAATTAAATTTTGAGGCTCAAGGAAAGCTGAGACCCTGTATTTGTACAGGTCGAGTGTAAAATCACATTTGATGGCTAACAGTTGGGTAGATCTAGATCCTATTCAGACTAGATACAAATCAAATACAATTTAATGTAGTTAGGTGAAGGAAGGATTGAGGATCCCCTCTTTTGTAAAAATGATCAGTGTATTGAGAATTCATTAGTTGGTTGCTAAGTAGAGCAGAAGAGAGGAGAGGAGAAAGAGATGAATACTTTGTTGCAGTACATCCTTGTACACAGTGTAAAAAACATTCAATATTAATACAAAAGGTAGATTTCCATGCATATGAATCTCTGTGAATTTATATGTGTGATGGATGTTTGTTTTTGAATGTTTTTACTATGTTTTTATGTGAATTCTATATGTTTCAATTTGTAGCGTTAAGAAGAATTCTTTGTCTATAGTTTTTTGAGTGTTTTGGGCTCTTTAGGCTTGTTCAAGGAGTGCACACCAGAGTAGTTGAAAACTCTGTGAAGCCAATGCAAGGAGTGAATTTTGAACTCAGCCTTGAGTTCGAGAGAGAGCGTGCCAGGTGGGCACACCAGAACAATTCGTAAAGCTCAGAAGGAATAGTGCAAAGTCTGCACTTTAGAGTTACTAAACACTCTAAACCTGAGTGCAAGGAGTGCGCAGGGAATTTTTTAGGTCTAAAGACTTCAAAGGAGGAGGCTCTGCAAGGAGTGCACAATAAATCTTCTTTGATTTCTATGAGGAGATTGTTAGGTGGGAATATCGGAGTTACTGAACGCTCTGAGGATTTAGCGCAAGGAATGTGCGAGGACTCTTCTTCGAGTTTTGTGAGGATATTTCCAGGTGGGAACATCATAGTTACTGAACACTCTGAAAGGAGGGTGCAAGGAGTGCAAAAAACTAACACACTGCTAAAGTGTTAGTCAAAGCTCAGGAGAACGAGCACAGAGTACTAAGAGGGCACAATAGATCATTTGGAAAGGACAAAGGGACTGAAACCTTTGAATTTGAAGAGGCAAAATCTCAGGAGGAAGAGCGTGACTGCAAGGAGGGCACGAGAAATTGGTGAAGGAGAAAAGGGCCGAGAACCTTATAATTTTGTGCGAGTTCAAAGATCAAGATAAATAGTGTCATTGTGCACAGTGCCAATGTAAGGAGTGCATAAGGCCGAGTATAGCCTAACTTCCAGACTATAGAAGAAGTGCAAGGACTGCGTAGGTGAACTTGTTTCAAGTTCAAATCTTTGAAGGTTCAGCACAGGTAGAGACCAAGCTATTGGTTCTGCAAAAGAAGAGTTAAAGTCCAAGCCTTCGGAAAATATCCAGAAAATTCTTCATCGGAAGGAAAGTGCATATAGCCGAGGGGGGAGGAGCTACAAATGTCATGAGATCAACTGTTAGGAGAAATTTGGGTCGTCGGATTCATGTCCAGACAGGAGGAGGATCACATATGAAGGGAAAACATATCCCAACTGTAGGAGATAAGTGTGAGGATCGAGAGTCATCGAATCCAGGTGAGTAGTATAGGTTTTAACCCTCAGCTTCCTTCGGACCTTGCAAGTTTGAAGGTTTTTTGTGTTTGAATGCAGAGGAGGCGAATCTCTCGAAATCCTGAACCTCGAAGTCAATCAGAACCATCCATCAACAAGGATGCATGTCAACAGATCAGGGATCATCCAGAAGTCTGACTATCCGGGAGAACAAAGACGTGTAGTGTACAAAAATCCTGAAGCACTGAAGAGTGGAAGAGATCCTCACCATCGATCGGGAGAAGATACGTAGCATTAGATATTGTAGTCCAGAGACTCGAAACTCTAGAGGAATTGAGTTGCAGGTTTCTTTGAGTCGAAACTCCTGAAGGTCGGAGTTAATCTCGAACATTGATCAAGGAGATCCACGTGGAGGGAAAAATACATTCTCTAGTAGTTTGACACTCTTGAGGGTTGAGAGTGTGGAAAGTCTAGAACTTTTGAAGCCCAGAGTCTCGTAGTGGATCGTGGTCATTGGTTAACAAGAAAGCATGGTCTGTTGATTTGTCACTTGTGTGTATTCGTCGGTTCAACACTCTGGTGGAGCTTTGGAGTAGTGCTTCAAAAATCCCCGAAGCCTGGAGTCCTGTAGTAGATCTCAGTCATCCGTCGCTGACAAGGGGTAAACCGTTGGATCTATGATCCTCTAGAAGATTCATAGTTCAACTCTCTGGATATCAGGTGGAGAAAAGAGGTGAAAGATCCAAAACCCGGAGTTCCCGAGCCAATCGAATTCATTGGTCACTAGAGAGAGGAGGAATGTTGATCCCTACCCTTGTTCACGGGTCCGCGACTTTGGAGTTTGGGGAGATTGTGAGTTGTGGTTGTTGGAATCCTTGAAGCCCAAATTTCTTAAGACTATATGAGTTGTAGATTTCGATGGAGGATTTGAACCGTCAATCAACGTAGTTGTTTGGGACTTCGCCCGTTCGTGTGTTTGGGGAATTGGAAACTAGGATTGTTGAAACTCCCAGAGCCCAAAGTGGTCGGAGATCTGAAGTAGCATGCGTTGTTAGGTGCTTGGTCCCAACCCATGGTCATATGTTGTTTCCACCATAAGAAAAAGGGCTTAGGAAAATGAGCTCGTGGGTTTTTGTCGAACCCGTGCAAGAATAAAATACATGTGGTATATGATTTGGAGGGCTCAGTAGGGTCCCGAGAACTAATCCAGCTCTGAATTCAAATGATCCTAGACTGGAAGGTCACACAGACACTAGGGAGTGGGTGGGGGTCTGCATCAAAAATACTATAGAACACAAAATGGATAGAATGGTGATAGAAAATCTTAGAAGAGAGATGGAGACTACACTCATTTGCAAAATTTGATACAAGAGTTTGAAAGGATGTCCTTTTAACATAAGGTAAGAACCATAAATGTCAAAAACATTTGCATACTTCAATTTTTTGGGTGTGTAAATTTCACATACAATCTCTATTTGGCATCTATAGTATCTCATTGGAAATCTCTAACTAAGGACTACGATAAAGTAGTATAGCCTAGCTTTCCTAAAGGAAAATCCAGGTAAATCCAATCCCTTGCTCCTTCTCAAGAAACATTATTTAGGGCCTCAAAATGGCACTGAAATTTTAGGACCAAGAAAATCATAGCAAGACTTCCAAGATGGAGGGCCATGTTGAGTCATTGGAAGAAGTGGGTGGCCATTGATATCCATTTGGATCATGTCTTCTTCATTCTTAGGAACTCTTCCTATTCACATTTCCCTTTAAAGTTATGACTTCAACATCCATTTAGATGTGTTTCATGTATTGTACTCATATCATTCCACTATGCCAATTGACAATTACAAAAATATGTATCTGTAGTAGCAAGGATTGTGGACATTTATGAGGTGAAATACGAGTCTCTTTTAGTAATTTCTATGGTTCCTTTAAAATAAAAAATGAACATATGTTTCTATAATGCTTATACTTCCATCATTAGGAAGGTAGGGGGAACATGGAATCATATGGCCTTCGATGGGATAACACAAAGGGCTCTATGAATCCTTCCTTTTATTTGCCAAAGAGGTTGTAATGACGTGTGTGGACTATGAGAGTATTAAAATAGTATTCCTTGAATAAACTTGAAAAGACCTTAAACCAGACATAGGTGCTTCTCATTATTTGTTTCCCCACACATAAAAAAACATATAATGGAAAACAACATATTTTTTTTGATAAAGGTGGAGCCTAGTGCTTGTGTCTCCATCCCCACAAAGCTCGATACTTAAAGATTGTTGAGTGGCATCCAAAGATGTAATATTCAAGAAAAATCTCAACCTACAACTGCGGAACTATTTCTCTCAAATTTCATAGTTGGAAGAAAACTAGTGTGTGTGAATAGCTTGATAAAAAACCCAAATAAAGAAGTAAAATTTGTTGCTTAAGTTTAGCATAATTTTCTCTATGTTTAAGAGAAAAAACCATATGCAAAACTTGAATGGTGCAATGCTTATTAGTCCCTACCCTTCGGGCAGGTAGGGACTATAGTAATCGGTTTTCTATACATATAATACTTTTGCACAGAAACCAATCAATTTAATTTAAAGTTTTTTCAATTTTCTAAATTTTTAGTCCCTGCATTTCATATTATATCATAAGTTTTGAATTTGACTCTCTTATTTGACCTCATATAAAGGCAAACTTAGGATAAAGTTTAACATAATTTACGTTGTTTGAAGATTAACGTACAAAATGAAGTAATGCTAACTTTCAAGTTAGCATTACTTCCCTAATATTAAATGCTTTTCTAAAATGTTTCACCATGCACAATCCATAGCTAATATCTATTAGGTATATCTGCGCGTGGAAGTGGCTTCACAGGTGTTAAGATCTTGTGATAGTGTGTTCTTGAGCTCCCCCAGGTGTATCTCTGGTCGTTTTTACCTGCATGCAATCCTTCCCAGGGTATCTTACTGGTGGCTCCGAGCAATATAGGCAAGCACGAATATTCATTCTGCGCCATTATCTGTATCGCAGTGAGGCCATATCTGTATCGCTTAAACTTTACAACTCGTCCAGCGTCTGAGGTCTCGGTGAAGACATGGTAGGAAGTCAAATACCTGAGAAGGCGAAACAGGTATTCCAAGTGAGGTGGCTTCATATTCATGTTGGGCGCGGATGCTGCAATGTGGTAAGCGATGTCCTCTACAGACAGAGAGAGACCTTCACCTCCACCGTGGGTGGTGATAATGTCGGGAATGTTGAGGATAACGACGGCCTTCAAAGCCAAGGGCTTGATGGAACAGAAGATCATGTCGTAGAGTTAGAGTTGGCAAGAGGAGGAAGTATATATTTGGAGGCCGACATCTGGAGCAGAAGCAGCAACAGAACTTGCTGCTAAACATATAAAGTAATTTGTGATCCAGATAGAAACATTGATTGGCAGATAAAAAAAAAAAATCCAGAATTATTAGCCTGGCTTTGTTTAATCCACAACGGTGTTAAACAACATGCAGTTCTTCCTTCCAACAAACGGTCGAGTCCTTAAATCTGTCTCTTGTCGTTTTTACCTTCTTCTGTCTCTGCTGCTGTCACTTTCTGTAAGTACCTGGTAATGATACTTTCATCTTGTCTATATTCAGAATAACTAATATTTTCCAAAAGTAATTTAAGAAGGCTACTTACCCAATGGACCCTCCCGTGCAATTCCATATTTTGGTTTACTGACGATTTGGCCTTTCAGGGAGCTTTTTACGAACCATTCTTCGTCCCACCATTAGGACCATTAGCAAGTTGTGGTCTCGTCTGCAGTATTCTTCCCACCTATCGCATATTCTTAGTCGTCCTTCCAAAATCAATGAACCAGATCTCATATTCATAAGTTTCTAGCATTTTTAAAAGCTTCTGTTAACCTGTTTACTTTTTAACATTTACTTAATATGATTAAGAAATTACTGTGTGACCATTTGACTGCCACGTTCAGATGATTAACTAACT
>JASDQU010284355.1:0-13791 GCA_032191745.1 Picea mariana
ACCTTATTAGACTTGAAATCTTTCTTATAATGCCCTGTTTTACCACACTTCCAGCATTTCCTCAAAGGTTTTCCTGGAGACTTAGATCTACCTATAGATTTAGATCTCCACCCCGAAGGCTTACCAGGGTTCTTGTCTTGGGTACGTCCTCTTACAAATAAAGCATCTGTGTTGTGACCATCCATGCTTTTTCACCTCATCTCTTCAGATAACAAGGATGCAACTACATCCTCATACTTCAATGTAGATTGAGTGGTACTACATATTGCTACAAGCAGATTATCCCAAGAGTCTGGCAAAGAACATAACAAAGTTATACACTTATCTTCTTCTACAATCATAATATTAACAAAGCCAAGTTGACTTACCAGAGTATTAAAGGCATTTAGATGTTCTGTCACAGAATCTCCATCTTCCATCCTAAGATGATACAACTTATTTCGAAGAAACAACTTGTTTACCAGGGATTTTGATTGATACAAATTCCACAACTTATCCCATAGTTCCTTGGCTGTAGATTCTCCTGAGACATTCAACAACACCGAATCTGCCAGACAGAGTCGAATAGTACTCCTTGCTCTTCTGTCCAACTTCTCCCAATCTTCCTTTGACATACCAGTAGGTGGTGTACTGGTAGTTTGTGTACTGCTAGGTTGTGTACCAGTAGCCTGTGTGCTAGTAGATAGTGTACTAGTAGGCTCTATACCAGGATCCACAATGATCCATTTCTATTTGTCTACAAGAAGGTCCTCCATTTTCAGCTTCCATAGCTCAAAGTTTTTATCGTTGAACTTCTCTATCTCGATTCTAGAAGAACTCCCCATTCCTCTTTCTGCACTCAAATCACCACTACAAAAGCTCCCACTAAACCCAAGTTTATCACAGACCCAAGATAAACTTGATCTATTAAGACCGAGCCAAACCCTCAACAACAAAGGCATCCCTCTGAAGCTAGAAACGAGCTCTGATACCACATGCAAGTTTCAAACCTATGAAGTAAAGCAATACATATAGATTCTTAAGAAAAACATAATTTAATCTATGGCTCATACACGGAGTACACAGAGATTTTATACTAGAAACCCTCAACTGGGAAAACCTTTCTTATATTCATTATCTCGAATTTCACCATTCACCATACAATACATACAATGTTTTTAGGTATTCTGTAGATACCAAAACCCTAATCCCTTAATCCGGGATTAATTTACAAAACCGCTAAAAATAGCAAAATCCACTAAAAATAGCAAAAACTGCCTAGACGCAGTTGTCATATCTGACGTGCCCACACACACACATGCAAAGAATATAACACATACCCAACAGTAGGACCTTCTAACTCTTGCGATTTAAACACAAATTACTTCATCGATAATTTGTTAAGGACTTAGGTAAGAGATCACGGTCCCACAACAACGAATCTGAAGAAGGTATCCTCTTCAGACTGATAGGGCCAGATTGACACAATACTTTCTATATCGACCACGTCCCATGAAACCTCGAGGGCTAAGCTGGGGCATATAGACGATCAATTAGAAACATATGTTCACAAGAATATAAATGCACACACATAGCTTGATCATTCGATACATAAACCATTCTTAGATGTATAAATACATGCATTCCTCCATTATTCCATTTCAATGCACAAAGTAAGAAAACACTTATCAGAACAAGAAGATGTGATGTTACTGCTGAAAGGGGTGCATGTTTCCAGCCAACCATATGCTCAGTCACTCCCAATGGATTTACCACTCACCACCTCCGAGCTAGACCACGATGCTCTGAGAGACAATTCTTTCTTCCGACTCAGCAATCGTTAGGGACAAAGGTTACTCTCCTCCTCCCACATGATCTTGGAAACGAGTTTTTCTCTATACCAAGCAAGGAGGTCTGCCTGAGTACTTCCTCAGTCACTCACCAGCCTTGTTTATCATCTTGTATCATAACCTTGCTAGCCACTTCCTACGACCATAACACATTCGTTTCTCAGTTCTTTCTCGAACCGAAGAACTACAAACACCCTCCCCCCTACTTCTCTTCGCGGGTCTTCATTCACCCACCATGCCTTCCTTTCTTGCCTTCCTTAGCAAGATTTTGTGTGGCTTGAATTCCCAATCCGTGGTCAAGTCTGAAAGCCTTATAGATGGGTGCTCTGCCCCATCCCCTCATTAAATCTTGAGGAGGTCTTCCCACCTACATCCTAACTAGTAATTCATTCCTAGGTCAGACGACTTTTATGATCCTGAGCAATTAAATTCAATAAGGTATTGGTTTGGTGGAGGTCATCTCAACCATTCCTAGTTCCCCTCACCATCACTTTCATAACATCCATGGTCTATCTTGGAAATCCCCCCTTTAAGTAATTATGCAACATTTATTCATTTTCTATTAATAACATAAATTACATTCAATGACATTTTATACAAAGGTTCATCAAATCAAACATTCACACATATCGAGTTTTCCATAGTCTCTTGGCCAAATATAGTTATATTTACAAAATGGGGGAAACAAGGGTGTTACAGAAACACTCCACTATAAAGAGCCCATTTGATCTAGTCTACAGGATGGAAGTAATATTGCCAGTTCATTTGAAGATCCCAATTTACATATTTATGCAATAACACTCCTTCGATCTAGATACAATAAAAGTTAGAATTAATGAATTAATTGAGATTGATGAGAACCAAAGATGTTCCTTTGGTCACCTAATACATAGTCAAGAAAAGACGAAGAGTAAGTTCGATAATAAGTCTTGCCAACAAAGCTTCTAGAAGGGAGACCTTGTCCTCTTATGGAACAAACAAAATGAAAAAGTAGGCAAACATGGTAAGTTTGAAATTATTTGGTTAGGTCCTTACATGATTGAAGATGTTGTAGGTTCTAAGTATTTCTAAGTCATTTGGATGGTGAGAAGATGCCCTTTCCCATGAATGAGAAAGCTTTGAAATTTTTCTATCAAGGTAATATCTAATGCCTTAGGGGCATCCTTGTACTATTGTAAGTTTTCTGTCTTTAGTTACTTATTTGTTTCACTTTTATTGAGTGTTTCATTTTTTTCAATTTTTGAATAAAGGGAATGATGCTTACATTGTATGGAATTATCTAAAGGTTGGTGTTATGCACTTCATTCATTTCACACTTGGATTTATTTTTATCTCAAGGAAGGGATAAGGCACTTGTGTCTTCCCCTCCCTTTCATTTAATATCCATTTTGTGTCTTCCCCTCCCTTTCATTTAATATCCATTTAATATCTATAAGTTTCTAGAATGTTATGGAGTTCTCATGCAATCTTGATATGAGCACATGTCCCCAAGTTGGAGCCAACTATTACACCCCAGATTCTCTGCAATGTACCCAACATTTTTTCATGAGATGTTGTTGGCACAGGGGCAGACCCATGGTTCATCTCCTAGAGCGCACCAACAAGCTCTAACTACTGTCCTTTTCCACAACACTTGCAAAGCATATACAGTCTCACCCGAAGCAACTATGGGGGGGTTGCAGGACAAAGATGTCTACAACCAAGGGGAATATCAAGTGGATCTAGCACTAGAACAACACAATATTTATATATCTCTTACCAGATTATCTCTACTCCACACAACTCTCGATCAAATCTAACATAGTAATGCAATAGCAGTATATCAATGACTAAAAACAGAACACCAATCACACATACGACACAAGATATACACGGTTCACCCTCTTTCTAGGGCTACGCCCACATAACTGTGCTTATACTATATTAGGATGAAGCATACAGTTCTTGTCTGTGCTCTTAGCTAGCAGATCTTCTTTCTTCTCCTCACTATCTCTCCCCTCCCTATGAACCCAACTGCAGGGTTGATCTTCGCACCCAGCTGAAGATCTTACAATACCAGAAGGATCTCATGCTTAACACTTCTTTCTCACACAATATTACTCACTCGATCACACAATGAAAAAGACAACAACAAAAATCATAACAAAAACCCATCCCAGGTCCTTTAGACCTCTATTTATACATTACAATCACTCAACGACATCCTTAGGCCAAAACCTAGCTGTCAAAACCCTAGATACCATAACCCTAGGTGTCTAAAACCCTAGGTCAACTTGACCCGCGTTTTTAGGGCTTCGCCAACCTGTTTTTCCTTCCTTCTCGGACGATGCTCCAAAGAATCCAACAATGGTTTTTTCCGCTTGCTGAGTTGTCAATGATCCTTCTTCCTTGTTGATCTATCTTCCTTGATCTCCTCATCCAACAACTTGCTTCCTTTTACTTCGCTTCATCTTTTCTGCTCTTTTGCTCACTTCGACCCAGTAACAATCATTGTGTCTTCCATGCAGTACACATTCTACCTTTTGTTCCCTTATATTCACTTACTGTCATAACCAAGGGCCAACAATCCCCCAACACTCATGTGTGACTCGTCCCGAGGCACTTTAGATCTGACCTTTCTATTTTACTTTGACTTCAGACTGTGCAGTGCAATCTTTTCTTTCTCCTCTATGCCTCCTCTCCTTCCCCATGCAGACTGTCTTTTCTGTGTCTAGTACCCAGTTTCAACTGCACTTGGTACCTAGACCCTTTTCATCATGTTTTTACTGAGAGTTGCGAGGTAGCTGGTTGTCATAGTACAACTTCGGCTCCCATTCACTAATCCTTCCTTCCATTCACCATTCAAAGTATTCAACTGTGCAGCTCCTCCTTATGTAACGTAGGCGATCTCATATGGACCAAGCCAATGCGTTCTGAACTTCCCAGGGTGTTTAATGAACTTACTGTCATATACCAGTACTAGATCACCTTGTTTAAATTCCTTCTTCTTGATGTGCCTGTCATGATAGGCCTTCTCTCTTTCCTTCTGTAATTGCTGATGGAATCCTGCAATAAATCTATCTTCTTCTAGTTCGACCAATTGTGCAAGCCTCTCTCGAACAACGCCAGTGTCATCCATATCTGTAAAGGAAACAATTCTTAGGCCTGGTACCAAATATTCCATTGGGACAGCGGCTTCGAGACCATACACCAACTTAAAAGAGGTTTGCATTGTTAGCTTCTTGCAAGTGGTTCTATAGGCCCATAGTACTACTGGTACTCGTAAATCCCAGTCATCCCTGTTCACACTATAAATCTTCGTCAGTGCTATCTCCAAGATCTTGTTGAATGCTTCCACTGTTCCATTTGCTTGTGGATGGTAAAGCGTGCTCTTCTGATGGTGGACTGCAAATTACTCAGTTAGGGCTTCAACTGTTTTATTTATGAAATGTGTGTCTTGATCGCTCATAAGGATCTTTGGGCATCCAAACTTGGTTATGATGTCATCAAATATGAAGCGCACAACTGTAGTTGCACTACAGTCCTTAACTGATATTGCTTTGACCCATCTAGTCAAGTACTCTGTCACAGTAATTATGTCCCTTTCTCCTGTGTGCTTTCCTGGCGGGTTTATAGGTCCCACGAAGTCAATGGCCCATTTCTCAAATGCTTGTAGGGTCAAATATGGTGCTAAGGGAATTTCATCTCTTCTGGATGGTTTCCCAACTCTTTAGCATACACCACATGTTCTGTAATAGTCTTTAGCATCTCTGTGTAAGGTAGGCCACCAGAGGCCGAATCTAAGAACCTTCTGCACAGTTGCTTTCCTTGCTTAATGTCCTCCCATGATGCCTTCATGAGCTTCTATGAGGATCAATGGTCGATATGCCTCCATAACACACCTTCTCAATATATCTTCAGGTTCCATTTTGTATAGCTGCCCAGCTATAAGTGAAAAGTCTGCAGCACACACTACTAGTTGTTTCTTCTGGGGAATTGTATACTCACTAGGTGCCATTCCCGTTGACAGGAACTGGACTATTTCTGCAAAGTGGTCATCAATATTTCTAATGGATAGTAATTGTGCATCTGACAGTGTATCCTCCAAACCGGTCGACTCTTCTCCGTGTTTCAACCTCGACAAGTGGTCAAGGACTTTGTTGATTCTTCCTGGCTTAACTACGATCTCAAAGTCATATTCCTGAAATAGCAGAAGCCATCTGCATATTCTCCCCCCCGACACTAGCTTGTTGACTAGGTATTTCAACGCGAAGTGATCAATAAACATTTTAATGTGTCCTCCCAACAAGTAGTGGCAAAATTTCTGTAGCGCATACACCATGGCTAATCCTTCTCGCTCAGTGGTGGTGTAATTAATCTCAGCTGTGGATAGTTTCGTGCTAGAAAAATCTAACGGATGGTCAATATCTCCTTCACCAGGTTGTGCTAACACATATCCCAATGCAATGGAAGATGCATCGACATGCATGTGAAATTCCTTTCTCCAATCTGGGAAAACCAGAATAGGCGCAGTAACCATTTTCTGTTTTAGTGTATCGAAGCTCTGCTGGCATTCTTCTGTCTAGTGAAATTGATAGTCTTTCTTCAAAATCTTCTCCATGGGTGCTGTAATCCAGGCATATCCTTTAATGAATTTCCTGTAATATCTAGTATGTCCCAGCACAATGCGCAGTTGTTTGACTGAAGTAGGAGCAGGTAGATCAACTATAATAACAATTTTAGATGGATCTACCAGCAATCCTTGCTTGCATACAATATGACCTAAAAACACTCCAAATGGTGAGAAGAAGATGCATTTCTTCATATTCAAGGCAATTTACACTGCCTTCATTTGTCCAATATTAGCCTTAGACATTCAATATGATTTTTCAATAAACTAAAAACAGTCCAATCATCAAAATATGCCTCTGGAAATTTATGCAGAAACTCCTTGAATGCTTCGACCACCACCCTGGAAAATATGGCTGGGGAACTCTTCAATCCAAATGACATCACTGTATACTGGTAGGATCCCCATTATGTTGCAAACGTGGTATTATGGCGATCTTCCTTGGCAATCCGGATCTGATCGTATCCGGAAAACCGATCCGTAAAAGAATATACCTCCTAGCCTCCCACATTATCTAACACTTCTTTAGTGAATGGCATAGGGAAGGGGTCATGTAAATAGGCATCGTTCAACTTCCTGAGATCTACACAGATCATGATATCTCTTGTCTTCTTGTCTTGCACCACCATAGGGCTAATCCATTTTGATTCTTCGATAGGTTCTATAATTCCTGCTTCCAGCATTCTGTCGAGCTCAATCTTCACTTTCTCCTTATACTTAGGGTTCAATTTGTAGGGTCTATGCTTAACTAGTATTGCATTTGGTTTCAAAGGGATCCTCATCTCTCCCATAATCCCTTTAATTCCCTTCATATCAGTAAACTTGGTCAGAAATAAGTCCCGATATTCATGCAGTAACTCCATTATCTTGTCAATAGTAGCATCATCCCAATAATCTCCAACATTTGCAAGATTTGGTGTTTTCTCTGTTCCAATATTGATCTTATTAATCTTGATCGATTGTCTAATGAATGGTATCTCAACTCTTGGTCCTTCCACATCTCTTTGGCCTTCTGTTTCAGCGATGTTCACCTTCCTAGGATCATCATCTTCATCAACATTGATGTTGTAACAACCTTGCAGTTTCTGGAGAGGTGCAGTCCATTCATCCTCTTCTTGTTCTAAAGGGAGGCTAGAGGCCTCCTCAAATACTTTCTGTCTTACAACCTGTAATGATTGATCTACTGAAGGATATTGATTGTCAAATAAGAAAGTGGTTACAAAGTTCCGAGTCATACCTTCCCAATCTGCAGTGATGAGGCCCAGCTTCGCTTGAAGGTACCAGTTGATAGGAGTTGTGTCTAGTGTGTTAATGAACTTGTGCACCCACTACTCTTGAGGAATGGTTCTTCAGGATTCCTCGCAACTTTACACATGGTCCTTTGGGCAACTTCGACCTGTGTAGCGAACTTTGCATCCTTCTACTTGTGCTGAGAACTGCACGGTCATCAGGGTATGACATTGTACCCATTCTGTAATGTTGTTTTTGTGTTTCCCCCACCATCTTGCTGGTGTTGCTTTCAAGGCCTCATCCATTGCCAACAATCTTTGTTGTGTTGGTAAAATTGCTTCTAATTTTGACAAGAAGGTTTCTAAAGAATTCATACCATCAAAGGTGGGAAAGTTACTTATTGTTGTGCCGATACAACGAAATTCTCTGGTTAATCTAGCACATCTCCTTGTAGATACTTCATACAATTTGTTCTGCCAGTTCTCCAGTGCTTCTTTTGAATCTGATGAACATGCATTGTCACTTCGCCAGCTAAGGTTTTCATCGGTCATAGGATTAATGTAATCCTATTGTCTGGCTGTTAATTTGTATATGTTTTCCAGTTCATATGCACGGTCTTCTTCTCTGATAGGTTCTATGTAACGTTGACCTTCATCTGGATCTAAAGGTGCAATGACCCCAAGGCCATCTCTTTCAAAAGTCATTCATATTTTATTTAAATCAACCACAATGGAATTATTGAAAACGCAATCAATTCCTAACAACGCAGGGTAAGGGAAACTGTCATCAACTATCTCAATTACCTAATAATCTGCAAACGTTCTTACTTCATCGATGTTCACAGGGACATGTTCCAATCTTCCGAAGGGGATTACTACCTATTGATTAGACATCCCAAGCCTAATAGAGGAATAGATCAAGTTCGGTTTTCCCATTAGTGCCTAGGTTTGCTTCGTCATAACATTGACCTCTGACCCTAAGTCGAGAACCACATAGTCTATATCATATTCTCCTATTTGAGCATTCAAGTGTAGTTCCTTATTTGTCCTTCTCTTCTTGGATAGTTAATGTACTGCTTTATTCAGTAAAGGATCTATGTTTTCTATCTCATACTATCTAATTAAATTTTGTATCTCTTGTACAACGCTCTCATCCTGAATCAACTTAATACAAGTATACAAAAATTCCATGAGCTTCCTTACCTCTTGTCCTTCTTTTGGAGAAGCAAACTGATCGAATGCTAGAGGAATTCCATATTCTCTTACTTCTGGCCATGTCTTTGATGAAGAGCCTTGGTCTGCTTTGAACTCTTTTCTTGCCTCCTCAAATATTTGTATTTCTTTCTTTGCATCAAAAGTTTGGGTCTTATCTGTAGCTTTCCTAACTCTCGAGTCTTCTGTAGTCTTTCCTTGGGTCAGTTTGTCTTCTCTTGTAACAACGCCTCCTCTAGTGATAACAATGACTCTAGGGTCTTCTCCGCGAGGTTCAACATATATCAGTTGTACTTGCGAGTTCTTCTGAGGTCCTCATCTTTCCTGAAGATTTGCTAGCAGCACAGGAAAATCCTCTATAACATGCTTGAAGGAACTGCAGTAGCTGCAAGTAGTGCAAGGGTTCTGACAGTCCCTTTCTAAGTGTCCTGGTTGTGCATAGTTGTAACAAATGATTTGTACCCTGTCTTGAACCATACCTCCTCCTCGTCCTCTTCCTCTGAATCCACCACGAGGATTGAATTTTCCTCTCCCAGGGGAGTTATAATGCGTAGTGTTTCCTTCTTATTGTACTTCGCCTTGAATTTTGTATATGTCTCTTGACCTTTCATGCATGAGGTCATAAGCCCTACAATCCCTATCATCATCCCCCATGGACTTACAGAACGTGCAATACAAATTTGTGGGTGTTTGAACTATTTTTGCATGTAAAACCACTCACCAGGGTGATGTCTATTTTTGCATACCTTGCACCAGGGTAGGGTGACTTGCTTCAAAGGGCTCGAGGCTCCAGAGGCCAATAATTCATGAAATAGGGGAAAATGTTCCTTGTCATGGCCTTTTGATTTTCATCTGACACACCAGATGTCTTCTCTTTTATCTTTTCCCTTGTCTTTCTTCATATCTTCGACCTATAGAGACAAACTAGTTAGTTGACTCAATATTTGACTCATACCTGAGATGGATTCTCCCATAGGGTCTGACTCCAACTTCATGGCGATCTCCAGTAACTCAGCTTGAGAAGCAATCTTTTGTTGCATCAGAGGAACTCTGATGTGTGGTAAGAGGGTAGTAATGAACCATTCTTTGTTCTTCTCATCTGTGATCTAAAAATTCAATCGGCCTGTTAAGGTCTTGAATCTCTGATCGAATTCCCAAACGGGTTCGGCTACCTTCTGCTTGATCTCTTTCAGCTCTGTAATACATTGTGACTCCGACTTGGGTTTCTTGAACTCTGCAATCAACGCATTCTTGATCTCATTCAACGACTTAGGCTGTACAAGTCCTTGGACAAGCTTCATGTACCAGCTCAGTGCATGATCTCTTAGACTAGCGATGAACTGATTTCTTTTAACACCTTCGTTAGTGGCATTCTTAATATTCCATATGGCTTCACATAGGAACTAGTGTTGATCGGGATCTTTAGATCCTTCTCCCCTAAAGATAGGGAGCCTCATCTCATCTACCATAGATCTTCCTGGGGTTCCTGACTAGGTATGTGGTGGACTACTAGTGACAGTGCTCTAAACGCTCTGGTGGCTTGGATTAATCTGATTTCTTAATGCTACAGAATCAACATGAGGGATAATAGTACTTACTTCAGCAGTCTGCACAGTTCTTGAAGTTTTTGGCTCTTCTCGGCGAGGCTCTTCATCTTCCCCTTCCTTTTCCCTAGTGGGTTTTGAATGCTCTTCGTCCATCAGATCTTCCTCTTCTCCAATGTAGAAACCCTCATCCCCGTAGTTCTTCTTAAATAGGTTCACAAGATAAACTTCTCTAAACGCTCTCCCACTACGCATATGTCCAACCTCTGTGTCACTATCGTTGTCCGAATTCTTAAACATTATCCTTCTCCAATCTGACCAACTACTGCATCTTCAAAATGTTCTTCTCATGTAATATCATCTTGATTCTTAACTTTAGAAAGTGTAAAAATTTTCCTCTGGGTCCCTTGAAGAAATATCTCTCGGCTTGGCTAGATGACTCTACTCTGTCAACAACAAACTCGGTGATGTATCCTCCAATGGTGCTATCAAACTAGTGATATACTTCTCTTGACATAACGTTACCAACTCGCTTGACCTTCTTGATTAGCGTCGACGTCCAGACCACAGGTGGCCTAGATCTGATCTCAAACTAGGTATCTTCTAACCTAGCTAACCACTTGTATAGCTCCTGATGGATTCCTCCAAATAAAATCTCGTGTATATCGGTAAAGATATATCTTCCTAACCAATCGTCTATACTAAGATTAGGGTTCTTGTTCCGGGCTTCAACAAATTCCTTTTCTTGATCCTCTATCCACTTCTAAATCTCTGTCTTTTATGGGAACCACCTTGACATTCCCTCAAGAAGATTCCTATCCCGGCAACGGAACCATTTGTTGGCACAGGGGCAGATCCAGGGTTCATCTCCTAGAGCGCATCAACAAGCCCTAACTACTAGACCTTTCGACAACACTTGCAAAGTAGATGCAATCTCACCCGAAGAAACTATGGGGGGTTGCAGGACAGATATGTCTACAACCAAGGGGAATATCTAGTAAATCTAGCACTAGAACAAAACAACATTCATATATCTCTTACCAACTTAACTCCACTCCACACAACTATCGATTAGATCTAACATAGTAATGCGATAACAATATATCAATGACTAAGAACAGAGAACCAATCACACATACAACACAAGATATATGTGGTTCACCCTCTTTCTAGGGCTACGTCCACAGAACTATGCTTATAATATATTAGGATGAAGCATATAGTTCTTGTCTGTGCTCTCAGCTAGCAGATCTTCTTTCTTCTCCTCGCTATCTCTCCCCTCACTGTGCACCCAGCTGCAGGGTTGATCTTCGCACCCAACCGAAGATCTTACAATACCAGAAGGATCTCACGCTTAACACTTCTTTCTCACACAATATTACTCACTTGATCACACAATGACAAAGACAACAACAACAATTATAACACCAACCCATCCCAGGTCCATTAGACCTCTATTTATACATTACAATCACTCATCGACATCCTTAGGCCAAAACCTAAGTGTCAAAACCTTAGATACCAAAACCCTAGGTGTCTAAAACCCTAGGTCAACTTGACCTGCGTTTTCAGGGCTTCACCAGCCTGTTTTTCCTTTCTTCTCGCGTGGTGCTCCAAAGCATCCAACGATGGATTTTTTCACTTGTTGAGTTTTCCATGATCCTTCTTCCTTGGTGATCTGTCTTCCTCGATCTCCTCGTCCAACAGCTTGCTTCCTTTTACTTCGCTCCGTCTTTTCTACTCTTTTTCTCACTTCGATCCAATACTAGTCACTGTGTCTTCCACGTAGTTCGCATTCTGTTGTTTCTTCCTTGATCTTTGCTTACTTTCATAACCAAGGGCCAACAAATGTGACCACTTTTATGAGACAAAATTGTGATGATTTATTTGTATGTGGCTTTGATGGGATAATTTGATGTACACTTGTTGGTTAGTGGTTTCCTATACCCCTTTAGGTGGATGGTCATGGTATGTCCTTTTAGTCCCCATTCTAAGGGTGCTTGGTTTTATTTCTTCGACCTACTATCCCTTGGAGGTGGTAACTCCCTCTAAGTTGGGAATTTATGTCCTGGGTTGGTATGTAGGAATTCTAAGGTAGATCTACTAGGATACATGATTTACAAGGCCCTGACTATTCACTTATTATTTGCTTTGTAAAAAGGTATTTTTTCTTTGTAAGGGTTGTCACACCCATGGTTTAGCACACCTATTTTACCCCACATGGACCCTCTCTTTCTTATGTATGTACCACACTTTGGTCTTGGGCCCTTGGAGATGATTATGCACATGATTATCTAGTTTCACATTTCTCAAGTCAGTCTCATGGATTTCGAGGCATATCATGGATTTTGAGGCATTGGTCACACTCTTTGAGGCACAGACAGACTATTTACATCCATGTGGACACCATATACACTTTCCATGTGTCGGATGCTAGAACACCCCCCTACTTTTGCACATTTTTAAAGTGTTTTTGCTCACTATTGGACACCGACCTCACTTGGGACACTTTATGACAACCATGGGGTTTGTTTGAGCCACTTGGATGATGTGGAGGTCACATAAGTGACCTTACACTTGGAGGAGATGACATGACATTCACCGCTTGTGATGTGGATGGAATTTTTGATCACCTTTTGATAGCTTGTTGGCCAAAATGAAGAAGCCATCCACTTTAGACGATTTTATTTGACTTTGGGAGAGGTCGTCCCATTTTTTGGAGGTGGACGTTGGAGCAAGGGTGGCCAAGGATTATTCCTTCCACATTTTTAGGCCCCTAAGTCAACTTTAAGTGAAACATTGTACCTTGGAGACAAATCATCCCTCTTAGAATCTTGATGTCACTCCTTTGTGAGGGTTTCAAACATGTAAAGTATCATTTAATTGGAATTTTTGACTTATTCTCAAAGTTGTGTGGATGGAAAACCACTTTTTCTTTGATTCCTTAACCTAATTTTAGGGAATAAAGGATGGAAAGGAGTTGTGAGCCTCATATATAAATAAAGGCACTCTTCTCATTCCAAATTATTGTGAATCGTTGGAGATTATTTTCAAGCCATTAATATAAGATATTTTACTTGGTGTTTCTTGGTGTCAATTCTTGGAGCTCTTTCTTTCTTGGTTATTCTTCTTTCTTCAAAGCCTATTGTGAATGTCCAAGATTCTACTAAAGTTAAAAATATTTATCCATTTGAGGAGTTATAAACTATTTGGAGGGAGGATGTCTAGGGTTTGTATCTCTTCCATCTTCCCTAAAACGATTTTTTAAGTGCTTATGTTTTATCTTGATTAGTTTTATACTCCTTGGCAAGGGTTTTAAGTATTCTTTCAAGTATTTTCTTAATATTCTTGGTGAAGGATATTCCCTT
>JASDQU010284357.1:2884-13868 GCA_032191745.1 Picea mariana
CCCAAAAGGGGGAGGCTCGCGGGTTTGACCCTAGGACCTCCTCCACACTCTACGCCTTAACAATTCCACCCAAACCAACGGACCAAAAACCCGTGCTTTGTATTGAATGTCGCCCAGATTACTTAAATGTTGAGTCCGTCGAGCCAGGGGAGGAAGGAGTGTGTACGGTATTACCTTTGGGAATGCATTTCTATGCAGTCCAGTGATTAATTGCATGTTGTAGAGGGGCATAGAAACCTGGACGAATTTCTTCTTGGGCCTGGGAGTGTCAGAGTCAGATCGAGGCATGGAGACAGTCATTTTTGGGTAATTCGATGCCACAAATTCAATGGTGATGTATGTTTTCTAATCTGAGCATTATTTTTGCAACTTGATTTCAGAATGAGGTATACTTATGTATTTGGCCAAATCATTTTGATGAGTTTATGAAAGAGCCTACCCATTTAAGAGCAGGACCCGAAGACGTAGTCCACCAGGGATGAACTCCGTTATCAAGTTTTTATGTTCAGATTTGATTCTTATGTCTCTTCATTTTTTATCCTTTCCTTCTTTAATGGTGCACTTTAATTTATGCTCATTTAATGCAATTCTTTATAAGTCACTCGATGAAAATATCCTAGATCATGTTGGTATCAGAGCTATCGTCTTTGAATTGAATTGTTGAGTGTGAATGCTTACTAGGTCCAAGAAAAAGCAAGGTGAAGGAACTCTTAATACTTTTGATCCCGAAGTTGGTCGTGCATCCTGAAGGAAGAAAATGGAAGAAGAGGACAAGCGTGATTAACAGGAGAAAATTTTTCATATAGTCTTTTATTGCATGTCAGAAATGGTCGAACGGATGTATGGAGATTACAAGAAGAGGATGGCGAATAAATGGAAGAAAAAGGAAGCACATGTTGATGATGATGCTTCGGTGAACCAAGGGGCTCGAGGAGATCCTCCTAATCCTCTATCTTCACCTTCAAGTTCTAGTTCTTCTTCCTCTCAGCATTCTCATCATTCTAGCCATAAAGCCTCTTTTAAGAAACCATTATTAAAGCTAGATGTACAATTTTCTTTACCTATGTTTAATGGAGATGCTAATCCCGAAAAGCTAGATAATTGGATCCGACATGTTGAAGTATATTATCGTGTTCATCATATTGATGAAGAGGAAGTTAAAGTACAATTGGCTTCTCTTTGGTTGGAAGACATCGCTCTCATATGGTGGGAGAGAACTCTTCAGGACATAAGTAAGGTGGTAATCTTCTTTCCTCGTGGTCATAATTTAAATCAACGATAAGGAAGCAATTTTATCCATTAGGGTATTTACTTAAAGCAATGATGGAATGGAAAACTTTAAGACAAAGTAAAGGTCAAACTGTACAAAGTTTCATAGAAGAATTTAGGAAGAAATCTCTTGCATTGAACATTCCTTTGGATTATTATGAAACTTTAATGAAGTATATTGGCGCACTTCACAATTATATTCGTCATACTTTTCTCTTGTTTAACCCCACTATTCTTGACGACGTTTCTGTGCAAGCCACTCAGCTTTAGAACAGGGGGAAGCATGTTCAAGAAGATGCCACGAAGAAGCCTTCCAATCTCCCACATAAAACTTTCAAGAAGTTTAAAAGGAAGGACAAGAAGGATGCCACAGTGACGAGAGAAGGAGGAAAGCCATATTGCACTCATTACAAGAAAAATGGTCACTATGAAGAACATTGTTGGAAACTGCATCCAGAAAGGAAACCGAAATAGTTCGGTGGAAAGGGGAAGACAAAAATTGTTGCTACAGTGCAACAAGATATTGGTTCTGATTCAGAAGATGAAGGAAAGATCACAGCGGTTGGAGTACAAGGTAAATATTCCCTTCATGCTAGTTCAAGTTCCAATAATGAATCTCATGATGATGAACGAAAGAGGAATGAATTATTTCACATAAGAGTTGTATCTAAACACACTAAGATATATACATTATTTGATCTAGGTTCCCAAGTAAACTTAATATCTGAAGCACTTTTCAAGAATATGGGTCTTGAAATAAAACCACATCTGAAGCCTTATCCTCTTGGTTGGGTATGTGATAAAGAAAAACTTAATGTCACCAAACAATGTAGGGTCAGATTTTCTATAGCTTCAAATTTGATTGATGAAGTGGATTTGGATGTTGTACCACTTGATATATGTGGCATAGTGTTGGGAAGTCCTTATCTTTATGATAGAAAAGCAGTCTTATTTCGTCATGAGAAAAAATACCACCTTGTTGGAGTGGAATATATTGTTAGAACTCATAGCATGAGGGTAAATACAAAATTTGTTAGTGTATAGAAAATGAAAAGACTCATAAACACTAATAAGAGATATGTATTCATGGTCGTAAGAGAGAAAGATGTCGGGACATCTGACGCTTTCCAAGGATGTGATCCTTCTCATAAAAAGGAATTAATTGATATAGTTTCTAAGTATGATGATATTTTTCAAGAACCAAATGGATTACCTCCTAAGAGGCAAATCCAACATGAGATACATCTTCAGCAGGATTCTCCTCTTCCTAATGTGGGCATTTACAGGATGTCAGTTGTAGAGATGACAGAGATCAAGAAGTAGGTATAGGGATTATTGGATCAAGGGGTCACCAGGCCCAGTTCATCTCCTTGTGGTTCTCTGATCGTGATGGTGGCAAAGAAAGATGGCACAAGGTGAATGTGTGTCGATTACCATGCCTTAAATAAAATCACGGGGAAAAATTGTTACCCTCTTCCTTGTATAGATAATTTACTTGAGCAGTTGAAGAATGTTGTTTATTTCACTAAGTTGGAATTGTGTAGTGGATATCATCAAATCAGGGTCGCAGAATAGGATGCATGGAAAGCTTTCTTTTAAACCAAACAGGTATCACTTAAGTGGTTAATTATGTCATTTGGGCTTTGTAATGCTCTGGCAACTTTCATGTGTGTGATGAATGATGTATTCAAGTCTTTCCTAGATGACTTTATGATTGTGTATTTAGACAACATTCTTATTTTTAGTGGGACTTGGGATGAATATGTGAGGCATGTAAAGAAAGTATTGGATACTTTGCAAAGGGAAAAGTTGTATGTAAAATTGTCTAAATGTGAATTTGGCAAGACTACACTTGTGTACTTAGGTCATATTGTAGGAGGAGGACAATTAAAAATTGATCCTTCCAAAATTAATGTGATTGTAAATTGGCTTGAGCCAAAAAGTGAAACCAAAGTCTGAAGCTTATTAGGTGCAGTTCAGTATTGGAGGAGGTTCGTTTCCAACTTCTCCTTTATAGAAGCTCCTTTGCATGCCTTAACCAATGTGAAGAACACTTTTGAGTGGGAAGGAAAGCAACAAAAAGATTTCGACACTTTGAAGGAGAAGATCAATACTGCACCAGTATTAGCACTGTCAAATATTCAACAGTCGTTTGATATCAAGACAGATGCTAGCGGATACGCCATGGGTGCAGTATTGATGCAATATCATAAGCCTATATGTTACCACTCTGAAACTTTTAACCAAGTTGTTGTTAAAAATAGTACACATGATAAAGAGTTGTATTCATTAGTTCAAAACGTAAATAAAAAGAAGCACTACTTGTTAGGGAAGGAAACAATTATACATATAGATCACCAACCCTTACAGTATCTTCAAGCACAGACTAAACTGCAATGATATCGACACTACAGATGGATGAGTTTTCTATAACAATTTCATTTGATAATCAAGTACAAGAAGGGTACAAGTAACAAGGTATCTAATATGATTTCTAGACCTCCTATTGTTGCTTCTATTATTTTGAAGAATACTTATTTATCTCATGATAGCTATGTAGAACAATATGTCATCGATGAATATTTTAAAGAAGTATATGAGAAACTAACCCATGGTGCACATGTAGAGAACTATTGTCTGCAGGTAAAATTACTCTATCATCTTGGGACACTATGTATTCCTACTAGTGAACGAGTCCATGTAATATGATAATCTGACACTTCTCTTGTGTCTGGGAATTTTGGGGTAGGAAAAACTATGGCCCATTTGCATAGGTTTTTTTATTGGCCTCAAATGAAAGAAATTGTAACTAAATATGTAAAGGGGTGTGTGATGTGTTCTATTTGTAAGCTCGCTAATAGAAAACTAGGGCTATACTCACCACTAATTGTTCCATCCCATCCATGGGAAAGTATCTCCATGGATTTTGTAGGGGGTTTATCAATGTTGAAAGGGGGTCGTGATTATTTGTATGTTGTAGTGGATAGGTTTAGCAATATGTGTGTCTTTATGCCATGTAAAAAGTAGATCACTACTAAGCATATTGTTAATCTCTTCTTTCAGTATGTTTGGGTTCACTTTGGGTCACCCACATCCATTTTCTTAGATCGAGATACTTGATTCCTTGGGGACTTTTGGACTAGCTTGTGGAGGGTGATGGACACCAAATTGAAGAGGAGCATTGCTTTCCATCCACAGACCGACGGACAGATAGAGGTGGTAAACAAAATAGTGGTGCTTTTTCTTCGAGGCTACTGCAGCAAGCATCCCAAATTATGGGATGAACAGATACCCTATGTACATCATGCTTATAACTGAGCTTTACATTCTTCCACTCAGATTTCACCTTTTGAGACATGTTTTGGGTACCTACCCAAGGTTCCTTTGGACTTGATGTATGTGAGAGATGTCGATGTGAATGAAGAATGAACAGAGGAAAAATCCCGCAAGTTCATCCAGAGGATCCAATAGATACATCGGGCAGTCAGGCAACAATTGGAGAAAATTCAAGCACAGTATAAAGCTTGGCATGGCAAGCAGGGGGTTGATCATCAATTCTAGGTTGGAGACCGGGTATGGCTTCACATCAGCAAGGAAATATTGAAGGGTGAAGTAAATAAAATCAATCCCATTCGTTATGGACCCTTCACTATCTTGGAGAAAAGAGGTACCAATTATTTTCGTCTGGATATTCCACCTTATATGCAGATTTACTCAGTTGTGAACATTGAGAACTTGAAACTTTTTTAGGCTCCCATGATCATGGATCAAGATGAGGAAGTTTCAATACCTTCAGTGGATGAGTTTACACCTGAGTACTTGAATGAGTTACAGGAAGATATCATCTTAGCTAGAAGGACGAGGACTTCATGCAGGGGTGATGTTGATTATCTTCGAGTAGGCTTAAAGGGCACACATCCAAGCAAGGAAAAGTGGATAGATAAGGACAAAGTGAGGGGACTCTTCCCTCACTTTCCTATTTGATGAAAGCTTTTGGCGGTCCAAAAATATCTCATTGGGAAGGCGTGATCCCAAAAGGATCCAGAGAAGTCTAAGAACAACTCAGAACTCGCAGAGGCTACTCAGGATGCTCAGAATGGCTTCAACAGATAGAGAAAGGGGAAAAATACAAAGTTCACAAAACTCAATGAAAATGACATGATCACAAAGAGCTCGTCGCAAGATTTTTAATGGCAAAAACGGCTCACCAAACGAATTTACGGATTGAAATATATTCACGATCAAAGTTTGGTAAACCTAGCCCACTTAGCAAGGGATGAGTCAGCATTCGTACTATTGACATCAGCATCTGTACATCACATGTGGAAGGAGAAAGAAGGTGACACATGTCATTTTGACGTCAGCATGGTGACAGGGAAAAACCAGAGGCTGCCACATGTCACCCATTTTTAGCATTTTTCGGCCCGATGCATGGACCAATAAGATCATGCCATGTGGTAGTCTGTACGATTTGTACACTGACGTGGAACAGTGACGTGGCATGATGACATGGCAGAGGATGACATGGCCCAATGGGAGGATGCCATGTGGCCCAATCAAAGGCTGCCACATGGTAGGCGAAAAAAGCACAATGACAGTCCGTGAGCAAATTCTGAAAAACAAATTAAAACTTTGGTGAGTACTCCAAATATTGCGGACCATGCCAAACTTGGCCACGATATAATCGTTGAGATATAGATAGTGCCACCACTAAACATAGCAGAACAAATTTGTAATATATATATATATATATATTGCAACGAATTAAAACTCAAAAGGGGGAAGCCAACAGGTTTGACCCCAGGACCTCCTCCCCACTATGTCCCTTAACAATTCCACCCAAACCAATGGACCAAAGGTCCATGCTTTATATTAAACGCCACCCAGATTAATTAAATGTTGAGTCCTTCGAGCCAGGAGAGGAAGGCGCACGTATGGTATGACCTTTGGGCATGCATTTCTATGCAGTCTAGTCATTAATTGCAGGTTGCAGAGGGGCATGGAAACCGAGAAAAATTTCTTCTTGGGCTTGGGAGTGCCAGAGTCGGATCAAGGCATGGAGACAATCATTTTTGGGTAATTTGATGCCATGAATTCAGTGGTGCTGTATGTTTTTTGATCTGAGCATTATTTCTGCAGCTTGATTTTAGAATGAGGTATACTTATGTATTTTTCCAAATTCTTTTGTTGAGTTAATGAAAGAACCTACCCATTTGAGAGAAGGACCTGGAGACGCATTCCACTAGGGATGAACTCCGTTATCAAGTTTTTGTGTTCAGATTTGATGCTTATGTCTCTTCATTTTTTAGCCTTTCCTTCTTTAATGGTGCACTTTAATTTATGTTCATTTAATGCAATTCTTTATAAGTCACTCAATGAAAAGATCCCAGATCATTGGGAAACTCCCTAGGGAATTTCAGAGTACCACAAAATGTTGTAACACCTACCTCATTATGTTTCCCCATGATGATGATGATGGTGTTGCTCCACCCTTCGTGTTGTGATGTTGTTGTTGCTCCAGCCTTTGTGTTGTGATGATGATGCTATTGTTGATGTTTTATCGGCCTTGTGCTATCATTGATGATAATGATGTATTATTGTTATACTAATTGATGATGATGTGGATAATGATGATGCGATTCCAGCTCCTTGTTGTGGATGATGATATTGATGATGAGAAAAACTTTCGATGATTTATAGATATGTCAGTCATTTTTCCAGATGTTGTTGATGTTGTTACCCTCCCTCTCTCGTGATGACGTTGTAGAATACCCTTCTTGTTAAGGGGGAGTGTTGAAATATTGTCAATGCAAAGAGTATTCTATTTATTATTGAGTTATTATTAATTAAATCAATCCCCTTTTGTGGATTGATCATGTCGAGCTTTGTAAATGAACAAATCTCCTTTTGTGGATTGGTCAAACCCTAATTATATCATGCTAATTAAGAAGTTGCCCCCCATTACTAATTAAAGTGGTTTTATCCACTAAGTGAAGAAGTCGGCCCTGCTCGTGAAGAGACACCTCCCTAGCGCCTACCAACTAGTATAAATAAGAGAGGCCAACGCTTCATTCATTCACTCACTCAACTCACTCATCCATTCATTCACTCACTCAACTCACTCATCCATTGTGCAAGTTTGAAGGAAGCTACAGTTTCCAGTTGTTGGAAGAAAGAAGAGAGAGGTGCATTGCTCAATGTTGGATATTTTCTAGATGTACATATCTTGTGATTGTGTTTCTCTTAGCTGCTCAAAAATTATGATGTGGATGATAATTTGAGATTATCAATTAAATATAGGAGAAATTATAATAACAATTTTATAATTATATGAAAAAACAATTTATTTTAGTTTTAATAAAAATAAATTTAATTTAGTTTATTTAAATTATTTTTATATAGTTATCTTTTATAATGGAAAACAAGTACATAATGAGTTGTTTTTTCTAAAATTTTATACAAATACATAGTAAGTTGTTTTTTTCAAAATTTTATAATTTGTATAGTTAATTAAAATTGACATTCAAAAATATTATTTAAATATAAAATAAGGTAAAAATTATAATAATAACTTTAATAATAATACAAAAAATTAAGTTTAATTTTATTGACTATCAATAGAGAAGAAATATAATAATATAGTTAAATTGAATTATTTTTATACATTTTCATTGAACTTTAACAAATTGACTTTTCATCATATTAAATCCAAATATAATTTTAAATCGACTTTTCATCATACTAAACATGATTATAACCTTAAATGCATATCATTGAAGTTTAAAAAATTGGTTTTTCATCATATTAAACATAAATAAGATGAAAAATCAATTTAAAATTATACAATAATATTAAATTTAAAATTATTTAACTTAATTTAATACCTACCAACCACCACTACTAATAGAGAAGAAATGTAATAATCTAATCAAATTTAATTATATTTTATACATTTTCATTCAACTTTAACAAATTGGTTTTTCATCGTATTAAATTTGAATATATCTTAAATTGGCTTTTCATCATATTAAACATAAATATAATATTATATCGTATTAAATTTGAATATAATCTTAAATTGGCTTTTCATAATATTAAACATAAATATAATATTAAATGCAAATCATTGAACTTTAACAAATTGGCTTTTCATCGTATTGAAAGTAAATACAATGAAAAGCCAATTTAAAATTACACGATAATCTTAAATTTAAGATTATTTAAATTTAACTTGATTTTAGTACCCACCTGGTAGAGAAGAAATATAATAATTTAAACCATTTAAATTTTTTTTATACATTTTCATTGACGATTAACAAATTGGTTTATATGATGAAAAATCAATTTAAGATTATATGATAATTTTAAATTTAAAATTATTTAAATTTAACTTAATTTTAATATCTACCAACATCTTCATTAGAAAAGAAATATAATAATCTAATTAAATCTAATTATTTATTAAACATTTTCATTGAAATTTAACAGATTAAGCTTTTTCATCGTATTAAACTTAAATATAATCTTGATTCCACTTTTCATCATATTAAATATAAATATAATCTTAAATACATATAATTAAATTTTAACAAATTGACTTTTCATTATATTAACCATCGATATAATTTTAAATTGGCTTCTCATAGTATTAAACAATATAATATTAGATGCGTATCATACTTACATTCTAATTAAATTTGTAAAATGTCCAGTTGAACGAATATTACTCGACATCTGCAATAATTGTGCTTACGATCCAATTTAATTAATAGATTAAATATTAACCAAAGAGTGGCGTTGCTCGATGTCCATTGTATCTGGAAAAACAAATCAGAATATTTTATGGGCTTTGAGCTCCTTGCTTGACTTTGAGTAGCTTATCAAATACATCTGGGCAACTATTGGCGTCACCCACTATCTCATTTCTGGAAAATTCGCGGTCCCATTCCCGAGGTCCCTTTACATTTGTTGGGCTCTAGTATAACAATAAAATAATAATAATAATAATTGTTGGGATTTAGTATAACAATAAAATAATAATAATAATAATAATATTTGTTTTTAGTATAACAATAAAATAACAATAATAATAATAATATTTGTTGGGTTCTAGTATAACAATATAATAATAATAATAATAATAATTTTGATAATTATATAAAAGTTTAAGTATCATTTAATGGAGTGGGTTAATTAGAAAGTAATTTTTTTTCAGAGTTACTTTTTCTACAGGTTGTTAACTTTTAAATTTTTAGCCAATTTAGAACTAGATTGATTTTCTGAGCA
Organism: Picea mariana; assembly: GCA_032191745.1. NCBI lineage: Eukaryota > Viridiplantae > Streptophyta > Pinopsida > Pinales > Pinaceae > Picea > Picea mariana. The sequence goes on from JASDQU010284357.1 coordinate 12,440, forward strand.
TCTGGGTTGGTTTAAAATGGAGCAAAACTCATAAAGTAAGAGTGTGAAATACATACAACATTATTCCATGCAAAACTCTACCCCTGAAAATTTAGACTAATTCAGACCCTTTTTTTATCTGAAAAGCCAAACTCAAGAATGAAAATTGCTCCAGTATTAGCTTACTCCTAACTTACTCCTATTTTAATTAGTAGAAAAGAAATATAATAATTAGATCAAATTAAATTAATTTTTATATTTTTTAAATTTTAATAATTTTAACTAATTAAAAAAATATAATTATTAGGTCAAAATAAATATTTTTATATATTTTTGTTAGACTTTAATAAATTAGATTTTCACTATATAATCCTAAATGTATATCATGTTTACATGCTAATTAAATTTGTATAATCATGTATACAAGTTTCATCCCACTTAAGAGGATGGACATTCACTTGTCATTATCGAGAGATAAACATTATTGTTACACTTTCTATGTTTTTGTTTTTTTCATCATATGAATAAAATCATAATTTTTTTATATTTTTTTAATATATAAATAAATTTAATAATATTATTATTTATCTCACCTATAAATATATTATTTCTCAATTTAATTTATTGTAAAGAAAATATATTACTACTATTATTAGTCCTCCCTATTTTAATAAGTTTATGAGTAAAACAAAATAAAATTGAAACATTAAGTGTCTTAAATGGATTAGACTTCACACTACACTATGTTGCCATATATTTTAATATATATATATATATATATATATATATATATATATATATAATATATAGTATTTATGATCTTTTTTTATGATTTTAAAATTCTATTCATAACTAGGTTAAAGATTTTACTAAATGAAGATTTTTTAAGGAGATATTTGTTTGCTAAAAATTGTTGGATTTGTAAATTTAAGTGATTATTTATGTAAAATTAGAGTGCATGTTGAATTCATTTCTACATTCAAAAATGAATTAACAAAAACAGTGATTTGTGTAAATTTATATCCCCGGATTCAGGCAAAAAACCATTTCGTACTAACCAACTCCTAAAAAAATATAGGTATGGTCATTTTAACGAGTTTTTAGTTGTAAGTCTTTGTTTAAAGGTTGAGAGTTCTAAAGTTGGAGGATTGGAATTGTTCCAAATAGTTGAGAACATGTGTTTTTTTCTTGGAAGTTACAAGTTCAAATGGAAAAGAGGTTAGGGTATGTATAGCTCACTAGACTTTAATAATCAAATCCCTGCTAGGGGATCCTTTGTCCTACAAACAAAAGAACCTTATACACCAACTTATAGCTAGCTTGATGGTGAGCATACAAATTGATTATTATCATTATTAATAACAGACTTGGGAGGTATGTATAATCGACTTCGTGTGAAGGGATCCCTTGAACTACAAACAAAAGAATCTCATACACCAAGTGATAGCTA
>JASDQU010284360.1:0-14514 GCA_032191745.1 Picea mariana
TAGATTAGCCTTAGATAGTTGCTTTCATTAGTTAGATTATAATCCTACCAACCTTTTACCTTTGGCATATATTTTGCTACAACTCTAAGTTTACTTACCCCGGGTTGAAAATTTAATTGAGGGTAGTTTAGTGTCTTTTTTAGTACATGTAAATCACCTAACATTTTGGCGTCATTGCCGGGGAGTTGTCTCAAGGTAAGAATTAATTAGGAATTAGACCATTTCTAGACCGTAGCATTAGTTTGGTGGCAGGGGAACTTTAAGAAGAAAGGTAAGAACCTACGCATCTGCTATGGCAGGTTCCCCCAAACCCAATAGTATTTTTTGTTTTTGTTTTTGTTTGCTTTCATGAATAGATGTAGGAACCAAATGGTAGATTTTTCTTTTTGTTTTTTCTTTATTTCATGAATAGGCCTAGAGACCCACAAGGTAGATACATTAAATCAAAATCAAACCTTTCAACCAAGGTTCCTTCCGATCTCTTTGGGGGAAGGAATGTTCTGCTTATAAAATCCATAGACCGATACCAAAAAACAAAGGCTAGATTGACTCAAAAATCTAAAATAGTCTCTGAAGGGACTAACATAGGGACCACTATAGAACAAGAAACTGAAGCATCATTCATATTAGGACAGGAGGCAAGACCACTCAAGCCTTCCGTAGAACCAAACAATACAACCTTTGCTTTTACACCACCACTAGGGAATCCTAATTTTGAATATATCATAGACCCTGAACAGGTGAATATTTTGTTTGGTAGTTCAACCAATGTGATTATCTCTCAGATTAACACAGAAACTTTGGCACCGATAATCTCAACCGGCTCGAGTAGAGTCCCAGACATCCAATTAGTAGGAATACCTTTTCATTAAAGGGAAACCTTGTTCTCTTCAAATATAAATCCACCTAGGTACTCTCTTTTCAGAAATCAAGCCAATATGGATGATCAGGAGGACCATAACAATGTAAGACACAGAGAGGAAAAATAAAATGAAAACCAAACTGAAATTACCTTCGGGTTTTCGATTTTATACACCACTCTAAATGTCAACATGAAGAATATTCCTCTCTCAACACTACCTACCTTTTATGGTAAAAACAATGAAGATCCAGACACCTTCCTATTTGAATTTGACATCTTGTGTAGGAGCTACAACTACGTAAAAGCTGCCTAGAAATTAAAACTCTTTCCTTCCACCCTCAAAGACTTTGCACTAAGATGGTTCATAGGGTTGGGAGAATCCAGTATTAGGTCTTGGGAAGCCATGAAAGACATATTTCTCAATAAGTACCAAGACTACTGCAAGACCAAAGAGTCTCGTAATAAAATTTTTAAAATCCAACAATTAGAAGACGAGACCGTCAAAGATTATATGGAAAGATTTGGTTATATCTCCCAGAAGTCAAAATACCATGACATCCCAGAGGATGGAGTTAGGGATATTTTCCTTAAGGGAATTTCAGAAGAATATTTAGAGATGCTTAACCTGATGGAATCGGGTGACATCTCTCATAAACCATTTGTTGAAATATGTGAAATGTGTAAAAATTACTCAATGAGTAGAGCCAAAATAGGGAAGAATGTTCGGGACCCTTCCAATAGAAGCTTAAAACCAGTTAGTTCAGGTGGTATCATGAGAGAAAAGATAGGGAACCTTTTAGAAAACTTTAATACTAACATCTTAAGCACAATAGGTTCCTAGTTGGATACCCTTAAACTCAAAAAGAAATAGGAGGAGGAAAATGAAGCAATGAGCATATATTGCCCAAGATGCAGGAAGAAGCATTCCTCAAGGTAGTGCCCATTAGATAACATTTCAGTTTGTGGCTTCTGTACAGAAGACCATGTGATTGAAAAATGTCCATCATTGCTCGGTTTATTAACCATCTATAGGAGTGGATATCTTGGTGAGTATTCTTATTCACCTAGGAGGCCATGGCAGCCTAGGAATCAACCCACATACCTGGATCTACAGTCTCAAGTTCCACCCTATTATCAACAACAACTGTGGAACTCACCAGGTTGGAAAAACTGGTCTACTCAGTACCAACATCCTTGGATTCAAGGATGGAGGGGAGGACACAACCAAGGAAACCCTCAAGCTCCACCTATCCCTATCTACAACCATCCTTATCTTCAGTTCTCATCGAACACTCCACAAATTTTGCCAAGATTTGTTCCACCACCTTTACCTCCTATCCCACAACAACAACCACTACAATTTCAAAATGCAAGCTTCCCAAAACTGATACTATTATCGGCACAGCCAGTGCCGGATCCTAATAATAAGCCCCCTCAACCTCTTAATAATGTTGAGATGCAGGCCTTCCTGACATATGTTATTACTCCTGTTCCATTACAAGAAATTCAACTAAGATCGGGAAAAGTTCTAGATAGGAAGAGACCTTCAATAGTCATCCAGGAAGAAGAAGAAGAAGAAACCACCAAACAACCCACATATGACACTAGGTGGGAAGATGTTATTATCCCAATGAATCAAGAACCCAAGATTTCCCAAAATGAACCTTCACAAATTATGAAGGTCCCTCCTTATCCAGACCGATTGGTAATCGAGAAACCTACCACCCGACTGGAATTTGACATTTTGAAGGAATTGAAAAATATTTGTGTCAAAATTCCCTTGCTTCAATCCATTAAAGACATTCCAATATATAGTAAGGTAGTCAAAGAATTGTGTATCAAGAAGCTAGGTAGGAAGAAAAAGGACCCTCCTACAGTACACTTGGTAGGAGGACTCTCTGAGTACATATCAGAGCATCCAAAGCTAGAAAAGTATGGGAATCCAAGAAGCCCTGTAGTGACCATAACTATTAAGGAGGTCTCCATCGGAAACACTCTCATAGAACTAGGGGCAACCATCAATGTTATGACCGCTACTACCTTGGAACAATTACAGTTACAACCTCTTCTTCGGCCTACCCCAACCATTTTGGAATTAGCAGATAAGACTAGGGTTATACTTGAAGGGATTTTAGATGATGTCATGGTTACTTTAGCCTCATGGGAGTAACCTGTAGATTTTCTTGTCATTCATTCAAAGGATCCTGCCAAAGGCCATCCTGTTATTTTGGGAAGACCTTGGCTAGCCACAGTCAATGCATTTATTGGTTGTAGAGAAAGAGAAAAGACCATATCAAATGGCCTCTCTATCCATAAGCTCACCATTTACCCTCCATCTCAACCTATTATGGAGAATCTATGGTGGCTTGAATGTCCATACTAGAACGAAGACTGGGAAGAACATGTATTGCCTAGTGACCATGCAAGGGAATTTCATGAGCACACAACATAAAATGTGCTAAACTAATTCATTTATGCTATTACATGTGTGGATTTTCCACAGTCTTTTCCCCAATTTGAGTACATGTTTCGGGAAGAATTTCAATAACAATTAGACCCATCCATTTTGTCTTTGACATCTTTTATTTTCAAAATAGATGAGTCTGCCATGTCTTATACTATGCCCTATGAGATTAGTTCAGGGAAATTTTTACATATAAACTCCAGGCTAGATGCAGACCAACATAAGCAGTTAGTAGATATCCTTAAAGAACAAAGAGGATCATTTTCCTGGGAGTACACTAACATGAAGGGTATACACCCTAACACATGCATCCACCATATATATACCCAGGGAGAGGTAACACTTGTTAGGCAACCGTAGAGAAGGATGAACCCAACACTCAAAGACATAGTCAAGGAGGAGATTCAAAAGTTGTTAAATGTCAGATTTATCTATCCCATATCTGACAGTAAGTGGGTATCCCCACTTGTAGTGGTTCCAAAGAAAGTGACCATGAAATGGAGAATCTGTGTTGATTTTCAGGAACTCAATAAGGCCACTCTAAAAGACTACTTTCCTCTTCCTTTCATTGACTAAGGTCTAGATACCTTGTCCAGAAAGAAGTATTTCTCCTTTATATATGGGTACAATGGGTACAACCAGATTCTTATAGCACTCGACGACTAGGAAAATACTACCTTTACTTGTCCATGGGGAACCTATGCCTATAGGGTCTTACCATTTGGATTGTGTAATGCTCCTGCCACATTTCAACGAGTAGTATTAAGGATATTTGTCGATATTATTCATGATTGTGTGTAGGTATACATGGATGAATTCATAGTCTATGGAAACACTTACCAAGAAGCCTTCGACAACTTAGAAAAGGTCCTCATCAGATGCCAGGAAATGAACCTATCTCTAAGTCATGAAAAATGAAAAATGTTGTTAACTGAAGGAGTGGTTCTAGGACATCATGTTTCATCTGAAGGAATAAAATTTGATCCTTCAAATATTGAGGTCATTATTAGACTTCTACCCCCCAAGACTCAGAAAGAGGTGAGAATCTTTCTTGGACATGCCGGATATTACCGACGGTTTATTGAAAATTTTACAAAGATTGTTGCACCTATGTTTGGATTATTGGTAAAAGATGTTGATTTTGTTTGGACTGAGCAGTGTCAAACTGCCTTCAAAACCTTGAAAGCTAAGTTGTCTATGGCACCAGCTCTTAGAGGGCCTAATTGGACTCTCCCATTTCATATATCCACTGATGCCTCTAACACCGCAATAGGAGGGGTATTAGGGAAGAAATAAGACCAATAGTCCTATACCATTTATTTTGTAAGAAAGAACTTGTCCCCTGTCGAGTTGAAATACATAGTCACTGAGAAAGAGTTCTTGGCAGTTGTTCATGCTATTAACAAGTTTCATCATTACATTATAGGTTATGAAGTATTTGTACACACCGACCATTACACCATTAGATTCCTCATGAATAAACCTATAACGAATGGCCAAGTGACCAAGTGGCTTTTGTTATTGCAAGAATTTAATATCACTGTGCTTGATCGACCTGGAAAGGATAATGTAGTAGCTGAATTTCTTTCTTGAATACAAAATGAGGATGATGATATCCCTGTAGATGATAGTTTCCTATATGGGAACCTCTTTACCCTTTCTTTCAATACCCCATGGTTTGCGGATATGGAAAATTATCTATCCACTAGGAAGTTACCATCTCATTTGCCACCTCATGAAAAGTAGAAAATTATTACACAAAGTGTTAATTACTCTTGGGTTGGTCATGATATTTTTCGCAAAGGTCCTGATTTGATTATTCGTAGACGTGTCCGAGAGGATGAGGTGCCTGATATACTACGAAGTTGTCATGATGGACCATGTGGTGGCCATTTCTCTGACAAACGCACAACATATAAGGTATTACATTCAAGTTACTATTGGCCTAGCATTTTAAAAGATGTTGCCAAGTATGTGAGAAGTTGTGATAGTTACCAAAGGATAGGAAGACCTACATCATTTGGAAAAATGCCTTTACAGGCCCAAGTTATGATAGAACCCTTTGAAAAATGGGCCCTCGACTTTGTAGGACCAATTTCACCCATGTCCCATAGGAAGAACTATATTTTGGTTTGTACAAACTATTGCACCAAATGGGTAGAGGCAAATGCCCTAATTATGGCTACAGAGAATTTTGTTGTTGAATTCATCTATGAATACATATTTACCCACTTTGGCATCCCTCGTGAAATTTTTACTGACCAAGGCACTCAATTTACTTCCAAGATGATGAAAGAGATAACAGAGAAATATGGGATTAAACATCGTAAATCTTCTCCATACCACCCGCAAGACAATGGTCAGGTAGAATCCACAAACAAAGTTCTAGAATCCATCTTGACCAAGACTGTCCAGTTGCATCATCGTGATTGGGTTGATAGGATCCCAAAGGATTTGTGGGCATATCGAACTACTTGGAGGAATACCGCTGGGCATACCCCTTATGAGCTAGTGTACGGGAAACAAGTACTTTTACCTATATAATTCCAAGTAAGGACCTTCCATATTGCCACAAAGTTAGGATTGAACCTGGATGAGGCTCAAAAGTAATGATCCCTACAGCTAAATGAGTTGGATGAAATCATGCAAGATGCCATCCAACGGATGATATTAGTCCAGAACCAGAGGATCAAGTGGCATGACAAGTTTATTAAGAAGAAGCACTTCCATCCTAGTGATTGGGCTCTGTTGTTTGATTCCTGATTCAAAACCTTCAAAGGCAAGCTTACATCCATTGGTTTGTCCCTTACAAGGTAGACACTATATATGACAATGGAGCTGTAAAAATTAAAACAATTGATGATGGACAAGTCTCCTTTGTGGTAAATGGACACCGACTTAAATTTTATCATAAGCCCATTTCTAGAGAATATTTTCTACAGGTCATGAAAGTTGACAAGGCATTGGCCTTAGTAGATGGGGAAGTCCCCCCTTGTTCTTGAAAAATTTTCTGAGTTTCCTACTATATATATGTAAATAGTTCTTGCATTTTGTTAATAAGGAAAGTCTAGATATTTTTGTAAGTATTTATTTCACTAGCAGTACACAGTTTCAAGGATCTTTCTTCAAAACATTGTTATACTTGAATTTTGTGTCTGCTAAAGCATCAAATGAATATTGACTTACTGTAGTTAGCCATACTTTATCTCATTTTTTTAAGGAATTCTAATGCAATTTCTCTTGAAACTCTTCACCACTGTATAAGGAAATGATACCGTAACTATCAAGCCTAGAGGTCTCTTGTACAATTTTTCCAAGAAACCTGAGTAAGTAAGTCAAGTGTCTTTATCAAAGAGTAACAAGGAGGTCTAATTAGAAGTTAGTCAGGGAAACATCATAATAATTACAAAAGAAGAAAGTAAGTTGAGCCTAGAGATAACTTTATGTTCTTTCTCAATGGTACCATCCACTACACACTAAATAGATTGATTATATCATATCTTTAGATATGCCACATCCACTTAAGTACCCCTTACATCAGGACAACCACTAAAATAATATAACAGAAAGTCATCCTCTAACATAAATACCATCCCAAGTGAAAAAAGAAAGAAAAAGTTGTTTTAGAGTTGTTCCCCCGTCTTCTTGCATAAGACATCTTATACTAAATCTTAAATGAAGGAGGGCCAGTCTCTGAGGGTTTAAGAGGCTAACCCTTCGGGATACTGAATAGGTCTGCTGGTAGAGGGTACCGGCCTATGGTATGACTAGGTAAACCTACTAGAGTACTGAACAAGATTGCTGGCAGCGAGGCATTCTACCTAGTGAGGATGATAATCTGACAAAAATAAATACTAAATTTAAACTTGTCCTGATGTATGGCATTACTTGCAGACAAAGATGACATGGAGTATGTGTGGTTCAGCTAAGGTTAATGAATCTCATCAACTTGCCATTGGGAAATGACTCTAAGACTATCTTGAAACTCTCTTGCCTACCTCTTCTTATCTATATATAGGATCTCTTATCCTATAGGTGGGGCCATCTTCTAACTTCCTCGTCAGACCAAGCTGTGAAATTTTATATTTACACTTCACATACTCTAAATCTTTGGCTATTGGAGGATACTGACTAGTTTCCTATACTTTTGATTGTGAGGTGTCACGATACTTAGGTGTGGGGGAGGGGTTCATGAGCTGACAAATGATCATTTCCTAGAGAAATGAGTCTTTGTAAGAATTTTTGTATTATTACCATGATACAGGTTATTATAGTGATAGTCATGTTATTTTTGAAATGCTTAAACTCTTGTGTGCTATAAATTACTGAACACATACTTAACAAACCACTCTTTATCGGTTTATCGTTCAGTTCAAGATGCATGTTGTAGGTTTGATAATACATTTTATGCTTTCTATAACCCGTTCATTGTAGGTTTTTGACATTATATGTCATATGCCAGAATAATGAGTGAGCATGGAGCATTCTACATCTGCTCATTAACTACTGTGGTTGTCAAAAATACTTCCAATTGCAGGCCATCCATTATAAGAGGTGAAAATACACTTAACACAGGAATATCGGATGAAGTACCGTATGAGGTATCGGATGAGGTACCAGATGAAGTGTCATATGAGGTGTCGAATGAAGTGCCATTGCATACCAGTAACTGTCCTAGATTCCAGGGAACCAGAATTCAATTACATTCAATTAAATTTGTTACATGCATTGATTAAAAGATGCTTCATATGGTTATGATCAAATGTCCAAGTAAAAAGACTTGGACATTGATCTAAATACGCACCAATACATTTCTCCCAAGCTTGCCATAGAATTCTAATTTCCCACACATGGCATCTCGCGCACACATGTGGGCAACGTACTCCACCATAAGAGCATCCAAAATCAGGTTGGGCACTCTATTATCTTATTTACCCTTGCCAATTGCTCTCCTCTGCATTAAAAAATTGCGCCCAAACTCTGCCATCTCGTCCTCTGTCCAAAAACTCATTCAGCCTGTGCTAAAGCTGTGTCATTGCTTGGCTCGATTTCTCCCCTTCTTGGTGAATTTAACCTCTGTCACAATGCCTAGGAGATACGAACCCTCCTCCTATGAAGACTTGTTTTCCATTTCAGAATTCACACAGTGCAGAGAAGTGTTTTTGTGTGTTGGCTAGGGGTCGTTTCTATCTAGCTTGTAGGGCCATGATGATGGCCTCTCCATGCAATCTGCAGTTGGTTTTGATGGTAAGACAACACATGTAGGGTCTCTTATCTTTGAAGTCACAAAAGATTCCATTTCTACTGCAACAAAGCTCCTAAGAATGGGAGATAGATGGTTCAAGGATCATCAATTTCCGCGCTCAAGTTATAACAGGGTGTTTAAGCCCAAATTCGAGAGAATTACAAGAGAAAAAGGGCATGCTAAGGAGTGGATAAATCCATAATTGGTTAACCCCCTCATCATCATCACATGGTTAATTACATGTGAAGGTAGATACTCCACCTTCAAAGCTTGTCATTTTAGATTGTTGGCTCATTTTCTGTTCAACAAACCCTTGAACTTTCCATTTTATTTTCTCAAAAGCTTGGATAAGATGTCCTCTCAAGTGAGGAAAATTTGACTAATCCCCACAACAGTCTCTTCCACCATGGCTTGATCAAAATCCTCGTTCTTGCCGAATTAGAGAAACATGGGCAAAATTGGGATGCCTTTATCTACCAATTTGCAAACTCTCACTTGATAGTTAAGATCAACAAAACACCACTTAGCCTAAAAACTATCTCTCCATCCAATCCTCACTCTCCAAGAACTCTAAAATCCCTTGGAAAACCCCTCTCTTTTCCAGAACTATACCAAAAGCTTGTTGATATTCCTACTTCTTCTTCGGGGAAAAAGACCAAGAAAAAAGACCAAAATAAGCCTATTGTTGACCCCCCAATGCCTTCACTTTCTCTTGGTCCTACACCTAAGAAACTCCAAGAAGTAATGCAGCAAGAATTTCCCATCATTCCCACAAACAAGAGGGGTGTCAATCGATTTGGTAAAGGAACCTTTCGAAAGAGTACCCGGAACACAAGAATCAAACCTTATGCAAAACCTCCACCTGCTTCGGATCCCTTCCAAGAGTCCTCCGACCATGATAGCCCTCATAAGAAAATTAGGGAAGTCTCTACGGAGGGATTAGAGCCACTAAGGAAAATAAAATTAGAACCTACCTCACCTTTATGATCTCCCATCACTCCTACTTCACCTATGCCCACTCTAGATCCTAAAACTGATAAATTGTCCACATTCCTCAAAGGATCTAAGCCTTCCTCAGAGATCACTGATTCTATTTCAACCATAGAGCAGATACAAAAAGAAAACCATCATCTTCTTCAACAGTTGGAAGAGAGGAAGACAATAGATGCACACCTTCATCATGACAATGTAGTCCTTCAAGAAAAAGTTAACTCCCTTCAATGGTTGGTCAATGGGATGAACCAATCTAACCACAGCCTCAAAGCACAATTAAAGCAACACAAGAGGCACAAGGCTAAGACTACACAGCAAGAAGGAGAGGCTTCCAAAATTGATCCTCCTCAGCAAGCCTAGTCACGATGGGTAACTTCTTTTTTTGTTTGCAGTGGGACTTGCAAAATCGTAGGTGTGGGGGTAATGTTGGGCCCGAGATATGATCATTTTCATGACATTATTATACACTTTTTTCCATATGTACATATGCATTTTTCATCTTTTAAAGGATCTTTTTGAAGAATTTTATGATAAAATGGTATAATTGACATAAGCTACATGTAATTCATGTTTAATGACTAAATCAAGTTTAATTCATCATGATATATGATTTCCAAGAGTTAATTCATGTTTTTCTACTGTTACAGGGAAAAATGCACCATGTGTCCAGTTTTGACACTTGATCCGGTACTCGTTCCAGCACTTGTTCTGGTACCCGATCCGACACTCGTTCCAACACCCAGTATTGCAAAAAAACGCAAGGCAAGTTGGCGGTTACGGCATTGGCAGCCAGTGATGGACAAATCAAGAACATGGGTTTTATTCATGATCGCCCCCTACAACTACTAAGCTCAAGACAACTCGATTTCAGTTGTCCAAAGAAGGTGATTATTGACTTGCTCTGTTTTGTCAGTTATGGCATCATTTATTGTATTTTGCCAAAATTAGAAGTGGTTCGACCCTCCTGTGGTCGACCACTTGGTTTGTAAATGTTATAAATACTACTGAGGTAGTAAGATGATTATTAAGTAGAAGAACCAAGTAGCATAAGCATTAGAATTTCCAGAAAAATGATTTTTCTCTGTTTTTAGTTTTACATTACCAGAATTGTGCTAGAACTGCGTTTTCAAGCTTTCATGGTGATTTCGGCCTGCTGAGTTCATGGTGTGATTTTAGAGAGTGACCACAACTTGCTGCGAGGGTCGCCAACAGTATGGTAACTGTCTTCATGTTTATTTTTCATTTCCTAATTTAAATTGCTCTCTTTTTATTTTCTGTACATGTATATTTTTATTGTGCTAACTAGTTTGTTGTAGCTTAATTGTTTTAATTGTTTTGCAGGATTAGATGATGATTTACTTTTATAAAGAAAAATATTTACAAGGATTGTAGCTTAATCTTTTTAACTGTTTTGACAAGGATTGATGGATGGATAGATTTACTTCCAGTTTTTGAATCATAGCTTGCTTATCTTAGTTTACGTGGATTTCATTTACTTAGTATTGGTTAATGTGATTGTCAATTTACTTTTTAATATCATGTTTTTAATTTATGTTTTTAGTCATTTTATTATCATAGTTTGAATTGTTAGAATAGACATAGCATAGTTTCCTTTCATGCAATTTCCTTTCATAGAATAAAATTCAATTAAATTTCTTAGTTAAATAATGATGATCTCATTATGTTGTTGATGGTTTATACATGAATATGCAGGGTATTTAACATTACTTTTATCATGGCTAAGTTTTCATTGGATTGTTTAATCCATACCTTTCATTTTTCCATTGAGATTAGTGTTGAGATTATACCGTTGGAATTGTCCTTTGTTGTCAAGTGTCATCGAGATAGCATCTGTCACCACCGAAGGAATTCACACAACCACCAGCGTTATATTTTAATGTTTCATAGATAAAGTTTCTTGCTTTTATAGCTTAGGAAATAGTCTTATTTGCTGTTGTAGGATAGATAAACTTTGCTTTGATAGATTAGATAGCAGTTTGCTCAAGAATTAGTTGTTAGTCTTTCTTGCTTTCAATAGACTAGATTTCCTTTCATGCATTGCATTGAGCATTTAGATTTCCTTTCATGCAAGAGAAATAGTTTTTCATTTGGCATTTAGTTCACTTGCCTCTTAGGCTAGATAGTTGTTCAATGAGAAGCTTTTCTTGCAGTAGTTAGTTTCCTTTGCTTACTTGTCTTTTTCTTTCATAGGTTAGTTAGTTGCCTTTGATTACTTGTCTTTTTCTTTAGTAGGTTAGTTAGGTGTCTTTGCTTACTTGTCTATTTGCTTTAATAGGTTAGATAGGTGTTTTTTCTTACTTGCTTATTTATTTTCTTTCATAGGGTAGTTGCTCATTGAATGTAGGTTGGCAAGATAAAGAAGTTTTCTTTTGTCATTTGCTTATTATGCTTAGTAATTTGCTTTTGCTTATTGTTAAACTAGTTTTCTTTACATAGAGTTTTCATTTTCTTTCTTAGAAACTATCCATCGATCCTCGGCCCAAAAGTACTTAGGTTACCTAGCTTCAAGTTGCTTAGTAGGGTTTTCTCATTAGATAGTTTTTCTTGAGCAGATTAGCCTTAGATAGATTTTTTCATTAGTTAGATTATACTCCTACCAAACTTTTACCTTTGGCATATATTTTTCTACAACTCTAAGTTTACTTACCCTAGGTTGACAATTTAATTGAGGGTAGTTTAGTGTATTTTTCACTACATATAAATCACCTAACAGAAGGAGCATCAAATTCTCGAAGAAGCTAGAAGTGAAATATGTGTGAGGGTCCATCAATTTATACATCCCCGCAAGTCCCTCCTCTCGAAGGGTGCAAAGACTTATTATTGAGCCTTAAGCTCGTGAAAAGATTGTGAAATTTCTGCAGTTGAGTATGAGGAAGAGTGCATAGATCTTTCACGATTTTCTCACTTGAGTGTGTTGGGAGGTGCAGACTTCCCCCACTCCAGTGTTGCGTGATTTGCGGAGGCTCCCTTAAATTCAAAAGTCACAATGGCTCCCTAAAATTCAGCAGATAAATAATTTCTTAAGGTATGAAGTATTTATGAAAAGCTTAAGGTATGAACTATTTTACACAAGTCACATGGAGGCGGTTTTTTAAAAATATAGGAAAAGGTGTGAAGAGGTATGAGAGTTGACTTATAATTAAGAACAAAATACTCCTTTTTTAAAAGAATCATATAAGAGTGAGGATGGTTTTTTAATAAAAGGGTGGAAGAATTTAAAAGGTGGATGTTTTAAAAAGTAAATCTTTTTCTTTATTAAAGTTTTTTATTAAAACTTTTTATATTATTAAAAGGGATTTTTTTTTGGATTAAACCTTTTGGAGTTATCATTTAACCTTATTTTATTAACGATCCACATTTAAAAGGATTTTTTATAAGAAATAATTTGGGCCTTGGGTTTTATAAGCAATGGATATTAGGATATTTTTTGTTCAAATAAATAAGATGAAGAGTTCGAAGTTTGAAGCTGAAAAGTTCAACGGTAAAAACAACTTTGAGCTTCAGAAGCTTAAGATGCAGGATTTACTGGTGCAACGAGGGTTGAGAAAAGCATTGGCAAGAAAGTCAAAGAAACCAACAACCATGATGGAATGGGAATGCGAGGATCTGGATGCGAAAGCTCTTAGCACCATTCGTTTATGTCTGGCGGATGAGTTTCTGTTTAATATCGTAGGAGAGGATACAACATCAGGCTTTTGAAGCAAGTTGGAAAGTCTATATATGATGAAGTCCTTGACAAGCAGAATCTACTTGAAGAGGCAGTTGTACATTTTGTAGATGAAGAAAGGTACAAAAGTTGTTGACCACTTAAGTACCTTCAATACCCTCATAGTTCAATTGACTAGTATGGAAGTTAAAGTCAAACATGAAGATAAGGCTATTACAATATTGTGTTTGTTGCCTGAGTCTTGGGATAATCTAATCACCTCTATTAGCTTTAGGTCAACATATGTTTTAGATTATGACTCTATTGTGGGAGCTTTGTTGGCTAAGGAGATGAGGAGAAAATCTAGTAAAGAAACCTCAACTTCAGAGGCGATGCTGATCTAAGGTCGAACCATAGAGAAGAATGAGAGAATTTATTTCCGATCTAATTCAATACATAGAAAGGGTAAAGAAAAATGTTCGTATTGTGGAAAAACATGACATCTCAAGAAATATTGCTGGAAGAGAAAGGAATCTGAGGAAAACTCTACGAAGGAAGAAAATTTGGTTGTAACAAATTCAGGTATAATTGANGTTATTTTCTTACCAATCTGTTGATGAGGGTGTAGTGTTTATGGGAAATGGTATTCCTTGTAAAACTGTTGGGGTTGGTAGTATTAGAACCAGGATGTTTGATGTTATTGTTAGGGAATTAATGGATGTTAGATATGTTCTTGATCTTAAATGAAATTCGATTTCATTGGGAATGTTAGATTCTTGGGGATATAAGTATACAGGTCAAGGTGGAGCTCTCACAATGTTGAAAGGTAATTTAGTAGTGATGAAGGAAATAAAGGTTGATAGCCTTTATATGCTGGAAGGAAGTACTGAAGTAGCATCTGAAGTGATAGATGTATCTTCGTGTTTATGGTAGAAGCATCAAGGTCATAAGATAAAGAAAGAATTGTAGGTACTGGTCAGCGGTAAATCATTTGCAAGTTATGATAATAGTATAAAGGGATGTTGTGTTTGGGATCCTACTTCTCACAAGGTCATCATTGACAGAGATATAGTATGTATGGAACAACCAAAAGGGTTGATTCAAGATCACAAAAACAAATTTGTTTGCATGCTAGATAATTCATTGTATGGCCTATTGGTACCCAGACAAATATACAAGAAGTTTGAATCCTTCATAGTGGGTCAGGATTTATCAAAGGGTAGGAATGACTATATAGTTTATAGTACATTCACAATATTGATGTTCTTTGTTGATTATATGCT
>JASDQU010284362.1:0-12133 GCA_032191745.1 Picea mariana
ATCCACACATAGGAATACATGCAATCCATTCATAATTCTGCATAAAATAACCATAAACACTTTCCAACTTAATCCATAATGTATTATAACATGGAATTACAATGATATTGAGAATATAGGAGGAATTGTGATGAATGTAAAGTGAGTTCATGACAGGAGAATGAATATGAATACTATTCTATACAAAAATGAATATTCAATCCACTCACATCATCCATTTTATCATCTACAAACTACAAACATTATGTTGTTAGTCTTCATCCAAAATTTTCCTCTTTTAAAGCCCTTGTCCCATCAAAACTTTATAATAAGAGATCACGGGGATAAAATAAAATCTTTTGGGATTGATGATGGATTTGTAATTTGCGTAAAATGAAATAATGAAAGGGAAATGAAAATGGTCCATGTTCTTTATTATAAATTCAACATCATAATCATTCTCTGTTATAATAAACCTCTGCTGATAACCTTTAAGCCACTAGTTGATTCTAATAAATTTGACAAGTCAATAATATACATACAACAACACCCAAGTTTTTATCAACATTTGTCGAAGTTCTACTAAACCAAATTCATCATCCAATTCTCATCAAAAGAATGCATTAGATTCTTCCCTCCTAAATGAATTGTACACCATCTTGCAGGATGGAAACCAATATAAAAATTCCGTTATCATGTTGTTGTGACATAATTTATAGAGGTAAATATAAACAACAAGTTGTGGATGGCTACTACAACAAGAAATTATGTTTGTATTTCATCAAACATAACCAAATACTTGTTGGATTACTGAGAGGGGGGGTGAATCAGTAATAGAGAACTTATCCTTTTCAACCACAAAATGTCAGTTTTATATCAATGTAGCATTATCATCCAATAGTTGCAGAGTAAATAAACAATGAACAAATGAGCAATCATACACATACACAATACACCGGTGTTTTTACGTGGAAACCCAAAGTGGGAGAAAACCACATAATGCTTTTTCTTATACGTCTTTAAGAATTACATTCATTGGAAGCACCAAATTCCTTTGTTTTCCAGCTACAATTGGAAGGAGGATCCAACCCCCTAGTTTCTCAGGATACAATTTGAAGGAATCTCCAACTCCCCAATTCTCTGGACACAACCAGAAGGAGGCTAGAACCCCCTAGTTTCTCTGGCTACAACTTGAGGGAAGCTCCAACTCCCCATTTCTCTGGCTACAACCAGAAGGAGGCTACAACCCCCTATGTTCTCTGGATACAACCAGAAGGTGGCTACAACCACCTATCATTTCCCCGTCCAACCTCCCTGGCGTAGAAGTAGAATGATGGAACCACTGCCACACTATCACTGTGAGATATATTGTTGTAAACCTGTACCAATCAACCTATAACAACCTGTACCAATAACCTATGCCAACATGTACCATACATCAACCTGTACCTCAACCTATACCATAAACAAATGCATCAACCATGCATCAAACCTATACAAATAACCTGTCGCAATAACCTGTCAAAACAACCTATAATCAACCTATACCATAAACAAGTGCATCAACCATGCACCAACCTATACCATCAACGAGTGCATCAACCATGTACCAAACATGTACCAATCATGCATCAAATACACATAAAATATGACTCATGAATATGTACCAACACCATAAACTATACACCTCATGTATGTGCCAACTCATCAACTACATGTCTTAACCATGTACCCAACATGTACCTCAACCAAAATCCCTCATCAAATTCATCATTAAAATATGATTTGTAACTCTGTAATATCCCTGGTGTATATGATCACATACCTGCAAACCTTCCTTAACTTTAACAACAAGAGACTAGCATTTTCATCAAACTTGACTTTAGTCTCACATGACTAATTTTGGATTAGTCAACAACCATAACTTGAAATAATAATAAATATGTACCTGTAATGAATAAATATATGAAAATAGTACACAATTTTCTTCAGTTTCTTTTATGCAATTCCTCCAGGTTTCACTACTTGGAACCTCTCATAAAAGGAGTTATAGAAAAAATGGCATACCCTGTTGAATTATGGCTTATTCTAGAGAGAAAACGTGTAGAGCGTGCACCACACATAATATTTGTTGTCTGGATCTGAAAATTGTACAAAGAATACTAAATATTGTACTCTAACCAATACATTTGGTCTTACTGAATTTGGATCTGTTATGAATAAGTTATGACGTTTTTACCTGAAACACCCGTTTTAGACTATTGTCAAGACTAGCCATAAACCCTATTTTCCACGGCGTGTAACCCCAAAAATACAACGACCCACAAGATGAAATTTTTATCACAACTACTTGCATATTTTTCCTCAACTTCCTCCCAATGTCATGGTATGAATCATTCTAGAAAACAATTTATTGTGAAAATGGTGAGATGACCTGTAAATAACATACCTTAGAAAACATCATCAAAAGAATTTATCCTCCCTTGAATTACGGCCTTCTTTACTTCACCTTCCCTCTAAAATTCAGCTTAGATGTCCTTTGGTTACCTCAGTCACTTGTAGATATTCAATATTCTCAAGTGTGTTTAAAATGAGAGAACCTCGCCTTGTATTTATACTTTCATGTAGCTTCCTCAAGGGGTTACCTTTTAACCATCTTAACCCACTTTCCTTATTTTAGGGTTAACCCACTTCTAACCACTTGTCCACTTAGTAATATCTCCATTAATTTTATTATTTAAATAATTTATTTTTTATCCACATTGACTTATAGTACACTCATCACTTCACTTTATTATTTAAATTATCCTCTAACCATCTTAATCGACTTTCCTTATTTTAGGGCTAACCCAATTCTAACCACTTGTCCACTTAGTAATTTCTCCATTAAATTTATTATTTAAATAATTTCTTTTGTATTCAATTTGACTTATAATACACTCATCACTTCACTTTATTATTTAAATAAATTCTTCTTTGCAACCACTTTGACTACTTTGACCTTTTGGGGCTTCTAGATGACTCATGAGGGTTCTCCAACTTCACATGGCCATAACTCTCTAACCGTGAGGAGTTATGTGACGTTCCACATACCACCGGAAATGGAATGACATGTACTATCCATCCAAAATAGTATTTCCTGAAAATATATCAAAACTTATACCATTATCCATCAAACAAACTTGGTTCCATTACCCAAACCTTTGTGCTACTGAAATTTTCTATCGGACTTTCTTCAAGGGTTGAAATCAATGACAACCAGCACAATTAATAAATAATACTTCCATAATTTTTAATCACTATAGCTTATACTATTGAAACTTATGAGAAGTCTACAAAGGTCGACCTTCAACAATAAGTCATTTATAACAACTATAACCATAGTGAAAATAACAACAACTTCATGTGAAACTAGAGAGGAATATCAACCAAAAAATTCTGCATGAGCAGTGATGACACATGACAAGTATTGTTGGGATTCACAAAGACATTTGATAGCATCTTAGTCGAAAGGTAAGAAATAATTTTGCAATAATATCCAAACCAACCAACAAGTCGAAACAATGAGAGGGCACCGGGTTCAAAACCTAATTTTATTCAATGATTAAATTTATATACATTGAGGAAGTAAACCATGATGAGGGAAGAATAGACAATGAGGGTTCATAGATCAAGTCGAAAAGGAACCAACAGAGGAACAATCACCAGTGGTGGCTACAACATATTTTCCCAACTGTACCTACAACCTCATATTCCTGGGTTGGAAGGCCAATGAAACCATAACTTCCCACATAAAACCCAAAATTATGGAGCTTATTCATCATTTCACCATTAAAACGAAACCCAAAACCTTTTTACTATCAAGCAAACTCATAAAGGAGTGATACATATCCATATTGGGTTTCGAATAGAACAAAATCTTATTTTCCAAGAGCAAAAAATGAAATGATAGAAGAAAATGAAAACACACAAGGAGTGTCAACTTCCACAATTTTTTCACCACTGGCTATGATTCCACAAAAAAAATGCAAAACCCCTAGATTCCAAGTGTAACTACAATAGAGGAACATGAATATACCATAACAAAGAAAACCTAGAATCTTCTTCTGTATAAACCCCAAAAATAAAGTGAAACTAAATTTACATTGGTGAATACCACGACCAATTTTCAACAACAACAACGTATCTACCATTTACATATCCAATACCTCGATATTTCATTGCCAATTTTCATATAGGGAGGATAATTAAAATCATATGGTTTAATCACAACCGGAAATCAAATGGAGAATTCCATAAACCACATAATGTTTTTGTTTCAAACCCAATTATCTACACAAAATGGAATACACAAAACCCAGGTCGCCACCCCATTCATCATCTCGAGCTTTAACAAAAAACCACAATCTTCTTACGGTCACCATTTGAAATAGAAAGAAAAATACACACTACATGCAGACTTCCAGAGCCAATATTCACTTTTAATCAGAGAAGAGTTAAACAATTTGATGCATGGAGAAGCCAAAAGAGTCATACCTGTGGAAAATATCTTATTAAACTCAAGAGTAAAACAGATCCTTAACAATGGCCCAGAAAAATTGAAACAATAGTTAATAGTAGTGCCCAAAACTCCAAATAAATGACATAACCAGAGGTGGTGTAGTTTTTAATGGAGGATGAACGATGTGCATTTACCGCACATTGTTTCTACCACCTCCCAACATTCAATGATGGCAACTACTCAGTCCACTGTGGATCACACTTAGCGCATCAAATATCGACAAAAAGTAAACATATTCCTTATAACTTTATCACTTACCACCATCGAATGCCAATCATATATTATACCAAAAGTATATGCATTCACCATAACATATTGTAACCACCTTTTTTATTCGTATCCCACATTCATTTCAACTAGGAGTAAAACCATCATATAATAGTAATGACCCATGCCCATAAAATATAACATAAAGTGAGACTTATGTTGTTTGCACCAGAGTTTGAATTAGGATTTGTATTTGATAATATGTCAAAGCTTTACTATCCTCATATAGTAGCTCAATATCAAGTGTCAAATGAAAAAACTTTAAATCCATATTGCAAGCATAAAAAAAATCAAATTTGTAAGCAACAAGATCATTGATGACCCTTTTTCTCTTTTTGCGAATACCATTCATCTATGTATATGTCAAAGTCATGCCACTAAACTTTGACCAGAACCAGAAACTTGGCAAAATTCATGCGCCAAGCTTAGGGAATCAATTTTGTTTGCTAGTTTTTAAGGGGTCCCACCTACTAGTTATTATTATTGATAATAGAAATAATAGTACATTGCAACTTATTTGCAGGAATGGCCCATGTGTCACTTTTATGCATCAACAAACTGGCGACTCCATGGGGAAATCTTCTTAAGCAGATTTAGAACTCAAAATATTTGGTTTGAATGAACTCCGTAGGGGTGTATAACAATAGTAACCAAGTAAATAATTGTGCAACAAGGGGGAAAAGATGAAATTCAAAGGATGCATGGATTGGGAATTCGTGGAATAACTCATGGAAAGTAAGATGTATGAGGGGGTTTGGTTTGGTTGCACAATTATGTAAAAATCATATCATGTGATTGAATAATGAGAATCCAATTGTTATGACCCAAGGGGGGCATATATATGGCTAAATGTATATGATATGACCCCAAGGGGGGAAATATATGGGCCTAAATATACATGTAATGTGTAAATATATATGTAATGGGGTCGACCTAGTATAAAATGAGCCTCATGTGCAAGTGTGAATAGCTATATATAAGAGACCATGTATTCATTATTAGGGAGGTGAATTGTGAAGTATGAAGGTATTTGGTTATTTGGAGGGGGTTACCCTATTATTTAAGGATTTATTATGTAAATTATCTATCTTGGAGTTTTTCTCCATGCTTACATTTTGTACATGGTGTGTACTTATGTTATTTTATGATATTTGTAAGAATTTGGTTCAGTACATTTGGTATCAGAGCACCAATCCTAGGGTTTTGCTTCTTCAAGAATGTCATCTTAGAATTTTCACTATAATGTTTTTTGTAGGATGATTAAGACTATGGAAATTGTAGGTTATTCCGAAGAACTATCAAGGTATCTTTGGTAAAAATTCCATCTTCTGGGTCGTCATACATTCGGAGATACACCCTATGAAAGATAGGGTATCTGACTAGTCCTATTAACTAGTCTCAAATAGTTGTTTCGAGTAAAATAGTCATATATTCTTTAGAGAGGATCCAAATTGTGTGAGACATATTGCAATAAATAGTGGAAAGTCTATAATATTTATGGTACAATTTTTAGAAATGTATATCAATTATTTTTTGTGGGGCATGCTATACAAGTTCACTCTCCTGAAAGGGCCAAAAATCATCAAGGTGTGGGGAAGTTACCATAACTTCCACTTGGCACATCCAATTTTGGCTAGACCTATGGCATTGAAAATAAGACATTTCATAGGACTACATGTCTAAATTTCAGACTCAAAAGGGTTGAAATTGCAGTCAGATGGAAGGTTGGCTAGGAGGATAGACTCCAAATCAAGGTTTCAAAGGTATGCTCACTTAAAACTATCATAAATTTTGATTGGAATGTCTGATTGAGCTGATTCAAAATACATTGGAAAGAGGAAGCATATAAGAGAATATTGGAACAAGGATTACAACTATTTTAGATCTTTATCCTTAATATATTGAGGTTGGAAGTTGAAGTTTGGGTTAGAACTCAATTAAGAATCAATGACAATACCTAACTTTAGTGGAGATGAAGACCATGGCGAAATTAGTCCCGAGGAATGGTTGAGAATGATTAATAAACATTGCAAGTCTCCTTTTGGGGCATGTTTGTTTGTATGGTGAAGTTGGTAAGTGGTGGTATAGCTTTGATGAAGGTACTAGAAGAAGCACCACATGGGAAGTATTTGAATAATTATTCTCAAATAAATGGATCAAGGATTAAAAAATGGAGGAGATGCATAAAATTCAAGTGGAATTAAAGGAATCGAAAGAAAATGTCTCCAAATTGCAAAAGGATAATGAAGAGCTAAGAAAATGTATTACAAAAAAAAACGATGATTTTTCCAATATGCAATCTCTTAATGTATCATTCATTAAGGAGGTTAAGAACTTAAAGCAATAAAAGAATAGTAAATCAAAGTGGGAAAATGATGAGTCAAGGGAATATTTGAAAAATAAATATGAAGAGATATGTAGACTATGAAACCATAATAAAAAACTATTGGATGAGGTCAAGAGATTGAAAGAAGAAAATAAGCATTGTCAAAATCAAGAAAAAGAAAGGACCTTGGATGAAGAATCCACCAAAAGACTTGAAAAGGAAATTTGCAAGAAAGTTGAAGAATCCCTAAGGTTGAAGAATCCCTAAATTGATGGAATATGCCTTCAATTTTGGTTTTGAGAAGCAAGAAGACTGAAGAATCCCTAAATACTTCTTGCGTTTTTGTTTGTATAGGAAAGGCCTAAATATTCCATAATAATATTTGACATAACGGTCAGACCAGATCCACCATCTATGAGGAAACAATGGGAAATTGTATCCATTGATCCAAATTATTTCTAGAATGACATGAAGACAAAAATATAACCGATATATAACAAGGAAATACATAGATATAATGCAAAGAACACAAAAATATAGTGAAACCCAACTTCTATTAAGGAAAAAGAGAGAGAAAAACATTGTAGAACAAAAACTGGCAGAATGGGGTAGCTTATCTCTGAAAATAAAGAGATGTTGGCTACTCTACATTTGAAACAAGATTTACATCATGCTCCATTGCATGCTAAAAGGGCCTCCTTGACCTCAATTATATATGAGAGAGTGAGAGGAGAAAAATTCCCATGATGCATGTGGGATAAATTGGACTAAGTTTATAAAATGCCATAGGCATGTAAAACACTAGGACTTCCCGAGCAGTCACCCATCCCAGTACTACTCTAGCCTGAGCGTGCTTAACTGCAGAGTTATAATGGGATCCGGTGAATTAATGCTATGCTATAGGAATGTACATATGACCACTAGGAAATCATTACATGATGTCTATAATTAACAAATGAAGATGACATTACATTCCAGTGCCCATCAAAAGGGTGAATATCATGGTTTATCAAAACCATAGGATCAGAATGGTGATTCAGTAGAAAAGGTGGATGGCCACTAAGATCCATCTGGATCATCCATAATATTTATAGAACATAAAATGGAGGATATTTTATAGGGTTTTTAAAGTTATGTACACCTATTTTATTTACATTTGAGTCATCTCCCTCAGGATTTTCATTCAAGTTGGCTAATGTAGATATTTTACCTTCCATAAAACGTTTCAATTGTTGTTTCTTTTATGGGATGGAAACCATATCCAAAAAAGAAGCATMTACTTTAATATTATCCAATTGATCAAGGATGTTATATTTAGMGGGAGGGAAAAAYGAATTTGTTCCTTGATTGTTTGGAGTCTTGACAGCTTGGGAATCCATTACTTGGGATGAAGTGCTTGGAGAATAAGTAGTGCAGGGAGAATCAATTTTGTTCCTATTGCGATAAGATTTATTTATGGTATTAACTACCGTAACATATCTAGGTTGAGMACAATATATAAAAAAAA
This sequence comes from Picea mariana, assembly GCA_032191745.1. NCBI lineage: Eukaryota > Viridiplantae > Streptophyta > Pinopsida > Pinales > Pinaceae > Picea > Picea mariana. Next base: position 8,641 of record JASDQU010284362.1, read on the forward strand.
TAGTAGCGTCAGTCCTCTTAYCGAAGATTATGTCTTTAGCCTTCCTTTTAACTTTACAAATTTTTTCCTCATGATTTTCTTCACAAAAACTACACCAGGCACGGGACATGATAAAATTTGGTTGAAAAGGATTATCATTTGGATTCCTAAAAGCCAATTGAGAAGAGGTCTTAGTAGGAGAAGAACAGGAAGTGTTTCCTTTCTTTTCATAAGTAATTATGCTATTGTTCATATCATGCATAAGCTGTAAGATTGTAGACATATCAGTTTGTTTAACATAATATCCCTTAGGAAGACTATTTCTTTATAATTGCTCCTCATACTCAAGACATGTTTGAAGTGTAGATTTGAGATTATATATAGCCTTTTCTTCCAATCTATGGTGATAGGAAGAAGGTAAAGCATTATAATAATGCATGAGAGCAGCTTGATTATGTGGGTGGAACAATTCAGAATTTGATTATACAACTTAGTGAAATGAAGATTGAATTATTTAATAGTTTCACTATTGTTATAAGTAATATTATTATATTCCCTTAGTTGATCAACCAAACTTTTAGGTTTTCCATATGTAGATTTAAACCAATATACCAATTCTTCCCAAGTAGAGAATATTTTTGGAGGTAAGTCGAAAAAATCTGCAGTTGCCTTCCCTTCAAGAGTGTTGACAAATAAGCGCATGAAAGTATCATTGTCACTTTCCCCTATACTGTGACATGCATTATAAAATGCCACTAAGTGTTCTTTTGTAGTGATCGTGCCATTTCCTGAAAACTTAGGCAGATGATCCTTAAACTTTGAAAGAGGTTGGGAGGATGCTGTAATATTTAAAGGAGAAGACATGTGCCCTAGAGTGGTGGTAACATATTCTTCGGATTGAAATAAGACATATTTTTTAATGAATTTCATTGGATTGGCTATAGACTGAATTGGAACTTGATGGCTAAAGATACTCCTGATTATAGATGAATTTGAGGGTTGTGAATAAGAGGAACCCCTGGTCCCACTACCACCACTAGAAGATGTCATATTTTATGTGAAGGAAACAACATATAGGGTAGAGCTGGTTGAATCATATAAGGTTCACCGAAGATAATTTTTTTGGTTCTATATGATATCCTTCCTTCTTCCTATTTCAGATATAGGAATATTTTCAGGTGACAACCCCCTTGTTCTTCGAGAGATACAAGAGCTAGCGGACATAAAAAACTTCAATAATGAGGCTAATTTCTAGGTTTCCTTTGTTGGTCTTCCCACTATTATCGTATTCTAATTTCTTCAAAAATGACTTCCCAAGAGAGGTGGAGTTCATCCCTAGTGTTAGATATTTATAAAATGGTATTGAATAGGGTTAAAGAAATGCTAGTATTATATTCAATACCATTACCAATATTGGGTTGTCTAGTAACATGCAAAGTCATGGAATAAATCAATGATAGAAAATAAGCACAATAAACAAAAGAAATTAATTACAGAATCAAGTACAACAACCATAGAGATATGGAAGGATCTCCCTAGTATGGTCGCCAAATAAATGTTGAGGAAAAGGTATGAAGTACCTTAATCAATCATTTTTTAATCTTACTTTGCTAGAATAATATAGTTGGGAATATCACCCAGGGTTTATAGCCTTGAAATAAATATCATTTGACTCAAGAGTAATAAATACTAGGAACCAATGTTGGTCTTTTTGTTATTATTTAACTGTGTAAAAGAAAGTAAAAAAAAAGAAAAGTGTATGTATTGTGTATAAGACAAAGATATAAATGAGATAACACTCTATGAAAGGAACAAAATAATACACAAGTGAGACAAAATAAACAATCTGATTTCTTTATTGATTTCATTATGAATCACAAAAAATAATCCTCTTTCCAAATCCTTGTGAGAATCTTGACCAAGATGAGATTTAGAATACTTTGATGGGAACCATACAAAAATACTCTGACAATAAGAAAGAATTAAGACTAAAAATATGGATCAACTTTTCCATAGAAGCATCATTTACTAAATCTGCGAAATATTCTTTATCAGTCATGAAACTTAATCCACAAAAAAATCATAATACACATTATGTCTAAGATAAATGATCCACCTTTCTATAACAAGTTGTTGAAGTATTTGACTCAATATTTGAATCGTGCTACCTTCAATATGTTTATGTTATGGTAGCTATGGGAAGTATTAATCTCCACATATAACTTTTGAATAGAATGAAATATTCTGCAAGCAAGGGAAACCCTAAACAGATGTGTGAAAACCCTAGAAGACAAGTTGGCCTAGCAGAATAAATAACATTAGAATATTATCTTCCAGAAAGACAAGTCGGCTCCACAGAAAAAAGATAAACATAAAATATAATTACCAGAAAGTCAGGTCGTCCCAACCAGAAAAGTAACTAGATAGATTAATATAAATAGAGGATGATTTAGCTCATTTGTACACCCAGTTAGAGTGCAAGTCTCGCAGATAGATGCAATTGCAACTGCAAGGAGGAATAAGGGTGTATGATCATCTCTTGTTATTTGTTTCTCTCTAGTGCTATCAAGTGAAATTCTTGTTTATTCTCTTGGTGATATTCTTGGTGATACTCTTGGTGATATTCTTAGTGATGTACTAGCTAAATATGGCACAAGTTTGAGAGAGTAGTGCAGTTGTAGCTACTGTAGTTGTGTATGGTACTTGTTTTGTGGATATGGAGACTCTTTTATGCGCTACCCTTGGAGAAGGAGCACTCTACTTGTCTTGAGTTGTTGTTGCAGTTAGTAGCTAGGGTTTATCTTTTGGTTCTAGTATGGATTTCCAGAATAATTCTGTCAAAGGTTAAAGGTGCTCGGGGGTGGCTACGTGCCTATGGTTGGGTGATAATATTGTGATATTATCTATGGTAAAATGAGAACGCCAATTATTTTAATAGGATTTGGGCCCACACCACCTTCGGGATAGTCTAACCATTGGAAGGTAACGCTACAGTTCTTTGTTAATTGCGTTGTGGCACCAGTTGTAGCTGCAACTAGGGTTTCTGATTGTGTAGCTACAACAAACCCTAATCCAACTATTTAGGCACCTTAAGTGAAGCGTTGGACCTAATTTATGGATATTCTAGTGTTACTTAGCCTAACACAATTGTTGGTATTCTCATCAAGAAAAAGCGTCAAGTTTGAGTTTTTGGTCAAAGTGAAAGTTTGACTGGTCAAAGTCAAAGGTTAACTAGTCATAGTCAAAGGTTGACTTTTGGTAAAAAATTGATTTTGTGGTCAAAGTTGAAATTTCATAGTTTCTATCTTATTCTAATCATTAAACCTTTTTTACCTCTTCTTGACAAGATGGTGTCTAGTTTCATATTAGGAGACAAGATGAACGATGTTGCAAATTTCAAAGGTATGCACTTGTATATGATTTTCATGTTATATCATTAAGCAAAAGCATGAGTTTGTTTTGCAAGGAATGTACAAGAGACCTTGTCCAAGAAATGATATTGGATTCAATACAT
>JASDQU010284364.1:3397-14514 GCA_032191745.1 Picea mariana
ATGGTTGAATGTGGATGACCATGACCATGAACATGGTTAAGTATGGTAGACCTTGGTTGACTATGGTTGACCATGACCATGGTTGATGTAGACCATGGTTAACTATGGTTGATCAAATCTGTCCATGGTTGACCTTGACCATGACTAGGAACATGGTTGATTGTGGTTTACCTTCGTTGAACTTCATTATAGTTGATGATGGTTGAGCATGGTTGACAATGGATGATAATGGTTAACCATGGTTGGCAGTGTTGGCCATAGTTGACCATGGTTGGCCAAACCATGGTTGATAATGAATATGGTTGACTATGTCTGACTTTGATCATGGTTGACCTTAACCATCGCTACACTTGACCATTACAATTCCCTTCACTATGGTTGAATATAGATGACCATGCTGATGACTATGGTTGACCTTGACCATGGTTAACTATGGTTAATCATGGTTGACCTTGACATGGACCAAGGTTGAATATGATTGATCATGATTGACCTTGACCATGGTTGACCATGACCATGGTTGACTAGGGTTGACTATGGTTGACCTTGGTAGATTATGTGGAGATGATTATGGTGAACCATGTTGATTATATTTATCCATGATTTACTATGGCAATGTTGCATTGCAATGTTGATCATTTTTTGTTCGTCAGATTGCGACAACAAGTTTTGTTCGTCTCATTGCGACACTGGTCAATGTTGGGTCATGTTTGTCTCATTGCGCCATTGGGCTATGTTTGTCACATTGCCTCATTGGGCTTCACACATCACATTGCGATGTCGATTTTTAACATCACATTGCAAGGTCGGTTTATGTTCATCACATTAAGTTGTGGGATTTTGTACGTCACATTGCAATGAAGGATTTTGTTCGTCACATTATGACATTGGTTTTTTTACATCACATTTTGGGTTATGTTCGAAACATTGTGACACTGGGCTATGTTCATCATGTTGCGATGTTAGGGTATGTTCGTCACATGTGACATTAGATTTTGTACATCACAATGTGACATTGGATTTTGTATGTCACAATGCGATGAAGGGTGTTGTATGCCACATTGTGACATTGAGCAATAATTGTCACATTCCGACATTTGAAATTTTTTTCCACATTCTAATGTTCGGATATCATAGTCACATTATGATGTTGGCCAATGTTCGACACATTTCAACGTTGGGAAATGTTCGTCAGATTCTGACATCAGGAAATGTTCACCACGTTTCAATGTTCGAATATGATTGTCACATTGTGACGTTGGATAATGTTGAACACATTCTTAAGCTGGGAAATGTTCATCACATTTGAATGTTGGGAAATGTTCGTGACACGACCAATTTATGTTTTTCACATTGCGACATTGGGATATGATGGTGACAATGCGACATTAGGCTATGCTCATCATATATTGACATTGGGAAATGTTCGACACATAAGAACATAGGGAAATGTTCATCACAAAGTGATAAATGGTAATGTTTGTCGCATAGTAAGGTTTGGCCAAGGGCACCACATTGCAATATTAATGTAAGGATATGTTGGGTTTAGTCACATTGTAACATTACACCACATTACTTGTTCATTTATGGATATCTCAAATAGCAAAAGTCCTTACGAGTTATTTTAAAGTGCGATGTTTGAGAATGGTTCACTATAAAACAATGTGATATAGTGGTTATTTAAAAGTAAAAAATTGATTGCCATTATCTTAATATTATTTGAGAGACGTGAATAGAAATATATGTTATGTTTGAAGTGGGTCTTGTAGTTTACTTTGAACATTATGTCACATGGCCACATTTAGAGAGTAATAATTTTATGAGGTTGACATCAACATTTGTGACATCCGGGAGGATGACATTAAATTAAAGATTAAATATCTCAGAGATTATGTTTCACTTTCATAAAGTAAGAGGTAAACAATAATATTAATCCATCTTGTGACATTTTAAACGTAATAAGATGAATATCTTGAATGGAATGAGACATGTCAACATTTAATGTGTTGCCTTCCCATTTAAGAATAAACTATTCATCAAACCAATATAACGTTCATCATATTAAACTTTATAATTAATGATGTTTATTGTTCTTATGAAGATTTAAATGCAATGATGTTTATTGCTGCTATGAAGATTTAAATTCACTATTTCCTCAACAATTATATTTATTGTTTCATCAATATCAATTAACATCATATTTATGTAACATTATTAACTTAACATTATTAATGTAACATTATTAACTTTAATGTCGCATCATTAATGTAACATATTTAAAATTATTAACATTATATTTATATAAAATTATTAACATTATAAATGTAACATTAACTTATCATTAATGTAACATTATTAATTAAGTGAGTACTTACATATTTAATGTAACATTAATAACTATAATGTAGCATCATTAATGTAACATCATTGACATTAATGTAACATTAACGATGTATTAATGTAACATTAATGATATATTATTGTAACATTAATAAATATAAATGTAATATCATTAATTAAACTTTAAACACAAATGAATAAAAATTAAAAATTCTTTGAAATGAATTATTTTTGATAAAGTTCTATGTACAAAAATTGGAAAAAAATTAAATGCATGCTTTATACATGTCAAAATGAATTATTTTTAGATAAAATTCTATGCAAGGAAATTGGAAAAAAATCGGATGAATGCTTTATACATATCAAGATTTTAAAAGCACAATTTCTTATGCTTTAAGCCATTTTAATAGTTTTTGAAGCAATCTGAAACCTTGATAAATCCTAAAATAAATTGAAACTATACCAGCCCTATTTTTTTGCTTTGTCAATTTCCATTACTTTTGGATGCAGTAGACGATGGTGGTGGTGATAGCAGGGGAGGTAAAAGTCGCTATAAAATCTATGTCATTGTGAGAGATCTCTTAAGGTGAATGATGGGGGAGTTACATTCAAATTATATTTATAATTAATAATGTAAGGTTAATGCATGGTATTAATCTCATGGCGACTATTGATAATATGGATGATATTAACTGTAATTCGGAAGAAACCCATACTGTGATTCAATTCGAGGACGAGAGGTCGAGTGGGGTTATGAGCCTCTTCATGAGAAGGGCAATTCAACTAAACAAATAACATGAAGTGACATCGACTTTTGATATAGGAGACATGCACTTAGAAGGAAATTTGACATATTATGATGATGTTTCTGTAAAGTGTTACAATTTGCAAATGTGGAAACATAAATATCACATAAGATAATTAATAAAATAGAGATAATAAACACAACAATTTGCGTGGTTCACTCAAACGTTGGGCTATGTCCATCAAGCATAGGTATCGGTTGTCTTATTATTCAGATCAAGGAGATTACAACAACTCACTCACACTCGGTGGTTTTTGCTTCTACTGGCTTACATGAATTTATACATTCACACAAGAAACTGAATATTAAATGCAATCCCTATCCATATTCTAACTTGGTCTATTTAGTTGTAACCAGCCCAGAATAATAAGATCCAAATCCATCCTTCGAGGAATTCGTTGTCACCAAATCCCAACACAAAGCTCAATCTCTTTTTAAACCATACTATTTTCAAAATTGCAATCATCACGAACATTTTCATTAAAAATTCAATGACCAATATGAATTAATATGCATATATGGTTATACTGAGATCGTCTATGGGAAGATGATATTTGGCAGTTGAATGAACATCGAGTCATTCAAAATGATTTTCAATCACGACACCAAGAAGAATTTGGAATTAGTGGAACCAAGTTTCATCACATTTAGAACGATATTAAGAAAATCAAGCGTGTCAACTATCGAAGGAGGCATGTAATATACATATTGTGAAATTTTTTTACCTCATTTTGCAGGCAAAGGAACTATACTCATAGCTAATCTTGTAGCTTTAATTCCGAGTTATTTTCCCCAAACTAACAGAACTATGAAGAAACGACGTGTAACATGCCACACAAAATTTCATCTTAAAGGATGAACTTGATGAACTTTTGTACATATTTTTGTCAAAACTTATCGATGTAATGTATAATCATTTGCTAATTTTTATTTGCTTTTACTGCAATTTAGCTTTTATAGAAAATTTTCATCTATCTCATTGGAATACAATCTTAAAGATTTCATTGGAATACAATCTTAAAGATTTCTTTTACACCCGATTCATATAATTTCTTTAAAAATTCATCGAATAAAATAATATTATCAAATTTCCATTAAAAACACACTTAACCTTTCAATATTTTTGGTCGAAGCGGACCACTTAGTTGCTCGAGGGGATTTCAGCTTCTACGGACATGGTGAAAATCTTAAAAGGATCTTGAAACGACCTGGGAGTGGAAACATTAAAAATTTGTCATGTCAATGCACGGAAATTACCACGCCATGGTTGTTACAATTATCATGGCAGGGTTATTTCACTTATTATCGAACATTACCACGTCGGCATCAATCATAACGATGGGAGGGTTATTTCAATTATCCAACCTGACAATTTTAATTGAAACGTTAGCATTATCAATGATTTTAAGAGTTAAATTTCGTTCATGGACTAATTTTTTATGGTTTTTCTAAAAACGAGATTTGCTATTTTAAAAATGATTAGCCCAAATTCTATAGGATAAAATTATTTTACCTTAAAATCGCCAAAATGTTATAAAAACTATATAAAATACTTAAAAAATTTGAATATTTTTAAAAATATATAGTCAAACATTTATAGTTGACATATGAAGGATTAATAATATTTGCCAATGTTTCTACATTTTAAAATAAATTTTCATCCTTAAAATCATCCCTAAACATTATCATCATGCCCGTCATAGCATGCTTCATATCCAAGAGAATATGGCTAAAATGAATTTCGTACCCAATATGATACCTCTGATCCATAATTATATAGAAGATATGGAAAAACGTGGCAGAAATGGAAATGCTGTAAAAAGTGAATATTGAAGAAGTAAATGTTTCCGGTAATATTTAGTGCATTTGTTCTTTGTCTCTTTTTCCTTTGTTTTGGGTGGGTGGGTATGGTGAGACCCAAGACACCATCTTACAAAGATGGAAGTACATTAAGTGTGTAAATAGGTTTAAAAATTAAATTTTATTTTTTTAATATTAATTGGGTAAATTAAAGTTTATTTTAAATATTAAATAAAAATAAGATAATTATAAAAAAATGATAGAAAAATGAAATTAAAGAAAAATAAGTGAAAAACAACGAAGTTGTTTATACTTTTCTCTTAAAAATGTTGTAATGTAATAATTGTATGTAATTCAAAACAAAATGCTACATTAATTATTAAACATTTAAAATTTATAATAATATATTACTTATGTATAGTCTAAAAGCTAAAGAGAGGTGATATTGGTTACTAGTCTTTAAAAGTTGAGAAGCGATATTGGATACTCCATGCCTTTAAAAGTTGAAATAGAATTAAAGAGATTTAGATTAATAATTATTAACAATGTCACAGGTGTAAATTGAAGTTTTCAAAACCTTAAGTTAAATAGAATTAAAGAGATTTAGATTAATATTTATTAACAATGTCACAAGTGTAAATTGAAGTTTTCAAAACCTTTTTAAAATAAATGGATGACTAAACTAAAACACATGTGCTCTTCTAAAATTTTAAGTAATAGGTGAGTACCAACTAAAAACCATGTACATGTCTGATCATTGATAAATTGCATAAACTAATTCATATAGATGTGATGTAGACTAGTTAAGCTTGAACATTAATTCATAAGGACAATAACCAATTAATGTTTGAAGAAAGGACAATAACCAATTAATGTTTGAAGAAGTGGTCATTAGTCATTACATAATCTCGAATTTTACTAAGTAAATAACAAGTTGCAAGTGTGTGTGATAACAATAACATAACAAATTAGAAACATATGAAGAAAGATAATGAGCGCTTAATGTTTGAGTAAGTGGTCATTATGCATGAGATTGTATGGGGTTCTATCAAATAAATGTTACTTGTGATCTCCATGTCCATTAACAATACACAAAGTTTAATGTGTTGTCATAAGGATCAATGTATTGGATAACATCCTTGTTGACAATTGAACAATTAACATATTTCTATAGGTCCAACCAGTAATGTATTTTTTCCGCTTCCCTGGCTTTTTCGATAACATGCTCATTTAATAGCTCAACACATGTCACTTGTGGGAATTGAACTTGGGTGGGGGAGAAACACCCCTCAACACAAACCACTAGAGCCACACGCAATTGACAATAGTAGTTGTATGTATGAAAAAATGAAAAGATAAATTAATTACGAAACACTTGAATCTAATAATAATGTATTACTTATCCATATCCTATAAACAAAAGAGAAGTGATGATGACTATTTTATGCCTTTAAAAGTTTAATATAATTGGACAGATCCAAGTGTTTGTAACTATTGACAATGTGATAAGTGTAAATTGAAGTCTTCAAAACCCTTTTAAAATAAATTGATGATTAAAAGTTGTCCTATATTAGTCTTATCCATAACACTCCAAAGTATGATCAAACTAGAACATAAGTGCTCTTCTAAACTTTTAAGTAAGAAATTGTCAAAACTATCTAATATCAACTAATTAATTTTAACATCAACAATAACAATAATATTATTATATATTTACGATTAGATGAATAATGTTATTATGCTAAAATGTAAAATTCAATTAAAATTTGAAATTCACTATGTAAAAATAAAAATTTTAAGAATAAAGTACAATTTGTATAACCTTATATGTAGTATTTACAGTATAATAAATTTTAAGCATTGGATGATTTTTAAATGTGAAATAATTGGGGAAATTTCACTTGAATGGATATTGATTGTAGTCGATAGTGGATATTTAAATGCCCAAGTCTAGTTCAGATTAAAAGTGACAAATTTATATATGTAAATAAAAAATAAAAAGTAGATATTTAAATGCCCAAATCTAGTTGAGATTAAGAGGAGTGACAAATTTATATATGAAAATAAAAAAAAATACACGAGTGACAAATTTATTATGTCGAAAGGCGTATACCTATTGATAATGGGTACAATTAATGATCTTTTAATTTTATTTAACCTTAAACCCTAATCTGATGGCTATGCATTGAAGATGCTAGCATATTCTTAGTTGTCCTCCAAAATCAATGGATCAGATTTATTGTTTATAACTTTCTTGCATTTATCAAAGCATCCATTAACATGTTTACTTTTTCACATTTACCTAATCATATTAAGAAATTACTATCCAGCCATATAATTGCCACGTTTAATTGATTACCAATAATTAAAATCTATAAAACTTTTTTCATGCCACATTTGAATTATTACCAGGGACTGCTTCATCTTCATTTCCACAGATCCCATGTATGTGAATTGTGATGCCACGTTCTGCGTGCGTTTCTGGAGAGCCGACAGGTGGAGCGCAGAGTCGGCAGGTCAGGAAGGTGAAGAGCGCAGAGCCGCCAGGAAGGTGAAGAGCGCCGCCAGGAAGGTGAAGAGCGCAGAGTTGGATCCGCCAGGAAGGTGAAGAGCAGAGTCGGATCTGGACTTTCCATTGCTTAAAAGAAATAAATCCTATTATTTAATTAATGATGCACCACCAGTCTCGTATGTAATAGGTCGTTCGGTCTTGAGCCCTTTCGGTTGGTCTTCAAGCCATGCGATCAATCTCTCATTATACGATCCATGCCGGTTGAGCAAGATTGAATGAAAGCATGCTTAAATACATTGGTTGTTGGAAAATTTTCATTTACTCTTCCATTAGGGTTCGATTTTGAATGGTTGTAAAAAATTAAAAAATTATGTAAATGTTTACTTTTTATAGTCGATACCTTTCGGCGTTCTCAGCCGCGAGTTAGCGGCTGTGCTAGTATATGCTAATTGAGATTAAGACGAGTGACAAATTAATATATGAAAATAAAAAAAGATAATGTAGACACATGGAGGGCATCACAATAATTTATTGGTTAACCTGTTTTGTAGGGATTTTAGGATATTGCATGGTGCAAATATATAACATGATCTATTGTGAATTTGGGTGGCACCCTTTAAGAAAAGATGAGAGCACTCATCCAATTAACGGATGTTCAACGGTTGCATTTTAATAACAATGGTGATTGTATTATGAACTACAATGATGTTGTAACACGATGCATTTTTCATGTTTTGCAGAAACAACGGGCGTGCATTTACTTGCAATATCATGTGGCTGATTTGTTTTCTTGCATAGTGTAGGTAAGCAATAATCATTGTATTTCAGAATACATTTTCTTCTTATTCTTTTTCACCTCCAATTATAGCCCTTAGGATCTCTCTTCTTCCACTGCTGCCCAACTTTCATACATGATGCCATGGTGCATGACCATCACGCCGCCACCTTAGAAGATCGTGCTTAGTTCGGAGACCTCGGTGAGTCGGCCCCATCTTCGGGAGAGTCATTTCCGTTCTGTTTCGGTTGTCTTCTACATCAAGAAGTCCATGGCTAGCTCTGTTTCCCAATGCAGCTGCATTCAATTGCACAATCAAGATATGGTGCTAAAATGAGCACCGAAAAACAATTCTGTTGATTCGGTGAAGGGACAGACATTCATGGTCGATTGGTAGATTTGAATTTGAATTTGCGCTCTCTCATGGTCAATTTGAATTTCAATTTCAGCACACCCACCATTGTTGAAACATTCAACAATGAGCACCATTTTGTTTATTCAAATCCATTCATTTGAATTGGAGCAAGAGTGACTATTTTTTTAATTTGGGAATTACAGTGGGATCGAACTATTGGACATCTTACAGGCCACAAATCTGTTTTTCAATTGTTTTCAGTGAGCCTCGCTCTCATGGTAAAGAACTGATTGTGTTTTTTGGTTTCTTCATGTTGGTACTATAACTAAAAAATGTAATGCATTTAGATTTATTTGCTTCCAATATTATGTTTTGTTTTTCTAATGGGTGACATCAGGTTTGCGTTTGCGTGTACAGGTGATCACTAGTTCACTAAAAAAATGCAATGCATTTGGATTTATTTGCTTCCAATATTATGTTTTTTTTTTCTAATGGGTGAGATCTGGTTTGGGTTTGGCTGTACAAGTGATCACAGGTACATTGATGTGGTTATGAAGGAATCAAAATTAAAAAACAAACGTTTCTTTGTGGACATTGATTTCAGGATTCAATTTGAGATTTTCTTTGATCATCAAGATAATGTGCAACGCAACCAAGAGATCACTCAAGGAAAGAGGAGTGTACATTCCGCCATGGAGGAAATATTGTTGCATACCAAATGGGTGAGTTCTTACAAGAGGACTACCAGCCTAGGTTCTAGTGTCGCACAGGGTAATGAGCAACTCGAGTCTCATGATAGTTTATTAACCAGAGGGGAGAAGGATAGATACCTAAATAATATTTCATGGTTTCCCATGGCCTTGGCATCACCGCAAAATCCACAGGAGGGAAACTGAAAACGAGACCATGTGCTAGTGCCAACGGGTGATAATCCACCATTCGGTTCTTTGGGGTAGTGTAACTTATGTGTCCATTTCTATAACCCTAGTATAAGAGTTTTTTAATTTTTCAGTCCTATCAAAGATTTTAAATGTCAGTCTTCCAATTCCTTTTTTAAGGAGAAATCTACAATGTGTGAAAATTTCCATATCAATTAACCTAGTATTATTGATTCGATTCTGAGTAAAGTGCCAACTAAATATTCATTTGATATGTGGCAACTAAATATCCATTAGATGTGATTCATCACATTCTTTATAGTTGTTTCTATTAAAAAAATACTGGGCTTTGTTAAGCGATTTTAAAATATAGAATAATTGCTTGTTTCATTTTGAAATTTTGTTTTCTAATTGTTGCAAATAGATGAGTTCATTTTTCAGAATATGGAGTTTGCCAAAAACTATGTGAAATTTTGTTTTCTAATTACTGCAAATAGATGTGTCCATTTTTCAGAATATGGAATTTGCTTTTGTTTTCTAATTGCTTCGTCCATTTTTCAGAATATTATGGATTTACCTAAAAATAAATATGAAGTTATAAAGTTCCAAAAATTCTTTGAGAGACCATGAAGCTTTTTTATTTCTGTTTAAATATTTAAACATATTTTTCTATATCATTTAAATCGGAAATAAACTTCTAATTTATTAACTAGAGATGTATTTAGGGATTCCACATATATTTCTATATCATTTAAATCCGAAATAAACTTCTAATTTATTAACTAGAGAAGTACTTAGGGATTCCAAATAAAAGGAAATATTTATTTATTAAAATAATTTTAAGAAGTAAAGTTTTCAATGATTTATGTGATGTATGGGTTGATAAATTTTTATTTATTTATTTATTTTGTATTTGATAATAATGATAATAAAGGTAGATGTTATTATTTATAAATATCAATTTTAATTTATTGAAGTTTTAAAAAATATAAAAAACAGTATGTTGGTTTCAATGTTTTGTTTTCATAATGGAATAAATTTCAAAAACGTTTTTTGATTTTTCATAGTTTTTAAAAAATGGAAAGAAATATTTTAATTCTTTTTTATTTTGATGAATTAATAAATTACTAAAATTATTATTATAATTAAATTTATACTCTAATTTATATTTAACTAAAATTATATTTATTTTAATTTTAATTTTAAAATTAAAATTTAAAATAAATAAAAACTATATATTTTAATATAATTCATTGTTATATTGTATTTTATTATATTTTGTGATTAAATATTTTAAATATGATTTATTATACAACCATTTATTTAATTGTGGTTATTCAAAAAATAATTTTTTTTAAAAGACTAAATTTAATATAAAATTAGGATAGTTAATTTTATAGTTTTGTTAAAAAATATTAGTATAATAATTATATATATGCTTTTAATTTAATTCATTTCAATTAATGATATATCATTTTTATTAAACTATAAATACATGAAACTATAATAATAATAATAATATATTTTTATGATCACTACTAAACCTTAAATATAAGAAACTACAATTGTAAAAAAATATTTCCAATAAATTTTATCGTTTGGAATTTATTTTTAATAATAAAGTGTTACTTATATTTTAGTTTGAATAAAAA
>JASDQU010284365.1:0-14514 GCA_032191745.1 Picea mariana
TATGGTATCTGCGGGAGGTATTTACCTCCACGTGTGAACTTGACGAGAATAGAAGACTCCGGGAAGCAAGAGAAACCCTAATGAATTGGCTAAAAACCCTAGAAGACTTGTTGGCTCAAGAAGATACTATGTATTAGGTTATTAGCCTCCAAGAGAAGAAGTCGGCCAAAAATAATAATAATATACAGAACAGACAAGAACCCAGAAGGAGAAGTCTGCCACAATAAGTCTGCCAGAACCACTATAAATACAGGGTGCCAGTCTCTCTTTTGACATATCTCAGCAGTTGCAGAGAGCCAGTTCTGCGCAGTGCAGTTGCAGTCTTGTGCGCAGGTTTGGAGGAGAGTTGTTGGTGTAGCTGTTGTAGCTAGCAGTTATGTTTTGGCTTGGACTATCTCTTGGCTAGGGTTTGGAATATTTGATTAGCTCTTGTTGATGCGCTATCCTTGGGGAAAGGTGCGCTACCCTTTGTATGGCTATCTAGCCTAAGGTTTTCTTCCAGAATGATTCTCTGTCAAGGTTAAGGTGCTAAGAGGGTGGCTTCGGCCTATGGTTGGGTGACAAGGGTATTGTCAATGGTAAAACGAGCACACATCCTTCATATTCTAACAATTTTATGCATCAAATGACCAAAATAACAGAGAGGGAGAGAAGTAACTCCACACCTCGATAAATATAGAAGAATGAATGTGAAGCCTCTTCGAGCGGGAAACCTCCTTTTATAATAGAACAAATATACAAGATGACTAGATGATCCTAAAACTAAGTCTCCTTGGTATATATATAGGAGACCAAGGATATCATTACAATTGAAAGTTCTAGCCAACAATATTAATATAACAATAGAAATACAACAACTCAATACCTATGGCTTTACATGGGGATTTATGCTTAACATGGAGCTTTGTCTAGGGGTTTAAGAACATCTCTAGCCTAAAAAAATATGCTCTAAAATATGAGCTCAAGAAAGTGCTCTAATACCACTCGTGGTGTTCTTTATTAGTAAATCGGAAGATGCAAAGAAAAAATAATGTATTTTTCTTTGAATTGTTGCATAAATAACATATTGCAACCACAATAACCAATGAAAGAACCAAAATACCACAAAATGTTATACCTTTATTAATGAGAGCAATGTTCATTTGCATCTTCGAGTTGGAAACCTCCAATTGAGTAGAGATATGATTA
Organism: Picea mariana; assembly: GCA_032191745.1. Taxonomy (NCBI): domain Eukaryota; kingdom Viridiplantae; phylum Streptophyta; class Pinopsida; order Pinales; family Pinaceae; genus Picea; species Picea mariana. The sequence continues at coordinate 1,189 of JASDQU010284365.1, forward strand.
CTATAAACTTCCCAAGACAACTCATTACCTTGTTTCTACTTCTTTATATAGTTTTATCTACCTCCTAAGCAAATTCTGGAGAATGAACTTTATAGTAGGTGAAACATTCTAGTAAGCCTTCTTACAATTATTTCTTTCACACTATTACATGGGCCTTGTTTACTACAGATGGTCTCCATACATAGCAACCTATATATCTACTTAGGGGGTTAGGGTAGGACCCTAACATCATAGCCCCGGCTTGAGTGTAGCCTCTGTCACAAAAATATTAAATGTGATAGAAAGCCTAAGGCTAGCAGGAATGTCCTTCGTTTGTAGCCAGTTAGAGGATTATTTTCCCAGAAATATAAGTGTTTTTCTATTGTATTAAAATTATGCAAAAAAATGTGTTGTCCTTGTAGTGGGTTTATTATTTTCTATTTGTTTAGTTTTGTGTTTATAGATTTAATTTGTGTAATCATGGATGAAAGCATTGTAGGGTTGCATTCATGTGTTAAAGTGAAATTGAATGTTTAAGGCCATTATAGTTTTACTTCTACTGTAGAATGTTACAACCAATCAATTTCCATTCATATTTGGTATCAGAGCAAGATTTGGTTTGAATTTGGTGGTTTTTGGAGTACCTCATAGCCTCAATTGTGCACATAAGTCATTAGGTACATGACCATTTGTTATCAAAACGAGGTTACAACACTAGGTTGTATTGGGCACCAAATATGGTTGTTTAGATGGAATTTCATTTTGCATATGAAGCGTTTAACAAAATTCCGACTTCGATTATGGCATGAATTCAAATTCTTGGTATATGATCAGAACTCAATCTAAAGGGTATAACGTTATAGATTTCATTGATTTTTTAATTGAGGTGTGTGAAGGTGGTCATTAAATTTTCTTTAGAGTCCATTTGATCTTTAGTTTGTGAATTCTAAAATATTTTTGAAGGCTATCATAATATTTTGAAGTTCAATGTTCGAAATTTCTTTGATGGCTTTCAAAGTATTTCAAACGTTAGAAGATGGGGAGTTTTCGAAAGCTATCGAACAAGTCCAAAAGATCGAAGTTAAGAAAATATGCAATGGCCTTGAACAAGTCCAAAATATCAAAGTTAAGAACAGCTTCGATGGCCTCGGACTAGTCCAAATGATCAAAGTTATAAAAAGCTCTAATGGCATTGGACAAGTTCAAAAGATTGAAGTTAACAAAAAATTTGATGGCCACAAATGAGTTCAAAAGATCAAAGTTTAGAAAGCTTTGATGGCCTTGAATGAATTCAAAAGATCAAAGTTGATAAAATCTTCAATGGCCTCAAACAAATCCAAAAGATTAAAGTTTTTGAAAGCTCTGATGGCCTCGGACAAGTTCGAAATCATGAAGTTTGAGAAAGCCTCGATGGCTTTTGGACAAATTTCAAATTTCGAGGTTTAAATTAAGCCTCAATGGCCTTGAATGGGATAAAAATATCAAGGTTTGCAAGAGCCCCGGTGGCCTTAGATGAGTTCAAAAGATCGAATTTTAAAAATTCCCTAAAATCAAACAATGGGAGAGGTCCAAAAGTAGCTTATGAAAGGGCCACAAGATCAACACAAGTTATTAAAAAAAAAAAATGGAGCCAATTTCATGTTTTGGCCGTAATAGGAACATACAAACTGGAATATAGATGAAATTTCATAGGTAATCCCATAGTGATGAGGACTATAAAAGTGTTAGTGAGAACCAATTGCAGATTCAACTCCAAAATTTCAAAAAATGGCAATTAGCAATTCTCAAAGAATGGGATGGTGTTTCCTAGCATTAGCTTAGTTGAGTAAGAAATTTGCACATGTGGAATAGAAACAAACACAAAAAACCCAATAGAGGATTTGGCTAAATTCCAAGGGGTTTGGAGTGGAATTGAAGAAATAGGTCAAAATACATTATTCCACGAGACTTTTTGGTGAAATTGAAAACTGTAAAGGAAGGGAGAGTGAGCCAAGACATCAAAAATAGAAAAAAATTCTTAATCGACATTTGATCTTATTAACAATATAGATAAATTTGTCTCAATAAAAATTGAATGGTTTCACATTGTTTGAAAGATGACAGTTTTCACCAAATTTTATGTTGTCTAGAAAAGGTAAAAAGGTAAAAAGTTGACAATTCCAAATTGATGCAGAAAAGTACTGGAACATCATATCACTAATATGAAGGATGAAAAGTGATCACATTCAAAAAATTTACATGTTCCCAATATAAATGTTTTTCTAGTTCTCGGTAGACTTTCTTCTACAAGCCTAGATGAAGTAGGTCTCCAACCTTGATTTCACCGATGTAAAAATGCAGAAATTGGGCAGAAAAGGAAACTTTTGGACATTGTAAATTTCTTCTCTGAACTTTGAATGGAGTATGAGTACAACCATTTTAAACAACTTTCGGAGGAAAATGTACTAGAAGGTTTGAGTTTTCAAAATGTGTTTCCACTTACTCAGAAATACTAGCAAAACAGAGCCTCTAGGCTTGATTGGGCAATGTAATTGTTAATATGGAAGACCCCCCACAAAGTATTTTCAATTTGGGGAAAGAAGTTTAAATGGATATAGGAACATATCAAATGTGAAATTGAGTAAGGATTACTACAAGGACTCCATAATGATGTGTGTACAAGGATGTGGAGGCACAATTGGATGGTCAAAAGCATGGTTGTGTAAAGTGTTTGTTAAACTAGCAAGTTGAATGATTGGACCAGGGATGATTAAATGCCTTGAATGAAGATCATTATTCGATGCTCTAAAGATTTGACTTTAGGACCAATCATGAAGAGAGAGGGAACAAGAGAGGTTGATGGTGCCTTCACCAAAATGCATGCAATGCATTAACTAAGGTCAGCATATGGAGGTTGGATTGCAAAGAATGTGTAAGCCATGATCATTACAGTTGGTTATTGTATATAAATAAACATTCATAGGTATATGGGACACAAAATATACCAACATGTACATATGAACTCTTATGCATACAAGAGGATGTCATTTCCATAACACCCTAGAGATAGAGAAAGGCAACTAAGTAATATAGGTTGTAGAGCATGATTAAAAAAAAAGAAATTATGGAAGTTTAATATGGTAGAGTTGAACTTCATTAAAAAAATTGAAATAAAGAAATACTAGAATTGGATAAATATTAAAGACAGATAGAGATGAGAGTATGAGACACCATATGATGGAGGTTCAATTGTTGGATGATATTGCAAAAGTATAAGAAAACATATGAACTAAAAAGAGTATATATTCTTGGTATTAGTTGCAAGGCATAATGGACCTTGTAATGAGTCCATATTAGATTGGAAAGATATATAATGCAACGTAATAGTGTGATAGAAAGGATGGAAAATAAACTTAAAATTGGGGTCATATTGGAAGAAGCAACTATTGAAATTATAATATCAATAAGGCCTGAAAATCAGGAATGGCCAAGTTGGATTTGGATGAAGGTGATCAAGCAAATGGAATAGCAATTCCTAGAGATAAATAGAAGGCAGAGACAATTGAAATAAGAGCATAGATTGTTGCCATAGTCAAATGTGACTTGAGGGCAATGCATGACAACGAAGCACACTACATTATGCTAAGAAGATTGTTGTAGTAGCAATTGGCAAACAAGGCTAGCAAGGCGGAATTGATAAAGAGGGGGATTTATCACATTAACCTTATTTGTTTATAGAATAGAACTATAGGTTTTTAAAAGAAGCAAGTATAACATATGAGGTTGGAATGATATATAATGCAACATAATAGTATGTGAGAAAGGATGGAAAATAAAGTTGAAATTGGGGCCATATTGGAAGAAGCAACTAATGAAATTATAAGATCAATAAGGGTTGCAAATCATGGATGGCCAAGTTGGATTTGGTTGAAGGTGATCAAGCAAATGGAACAGCAATTCCTAGAGATAAATAGAAGGCAGAGATAACTGAAATAAGAGCACAGATTGTTGTCATAGTCAAATGCAACTTGAGGGAAGCGCATGACAACAAAGAACGCTACATGGTGCTAAGAAGATTGAAGAAGATTGTTGTAGTAGCAATTGGAGAACGAGGCTAGCAAGGCAGAATTGATAAAGAGGGGGATTTTTTACCTTAACCTTATTTGTTTTTTCTTTTCAAATAAGAATTTAAATATTACCTTTCATGGAGAAAAATTACAATATCGATTGTGATATCGAGGTTTGAATGTGCCGAGTTGCCCTAAAGATAAACCAACTCAGCCAGACTCTTCACTGTATGATTCACTAAAATTTAAACATACTTGTCTGAATCGCCCCGTGGGGAAACCGATTTGACCTAACCATTCATGGACACTGTAAACCAAAAAAAGACTATATTCTGACATACTCAAAGGATTGACAGTGCTAGACTCCAACTGCCTATGAAGAATCTCCCAAAAACTAACATTTGTCAAAATAAAACAAGCAATCTGACACATATGTGCCTACCAACTATCATGGTGTCTGGCGCTCTCGCTTGTCCTCGTCTTCCCCTGCGCACTTGTCCACGTCTCGGTCATCAACCCCCTAGAAGTCTGGAGTAAGAAACGCCCCTAGAGATGTTGGGCATTAGCGCCCAACTCTAGTGAGTGCAGGGAACGAAGCAGGGTCGCAAGCAGAGATTCAATTTGTTTTGCGCACTGGTCCAGGTGTTCCAACCGAAAGAGGAGGTCGTCGACGTCCTTACGAACCACAAAGACCAAGTCTTGAAGAATCGAGACCGAATCCCTGAGTTGTGGGCACAAAGCACAGTCCAAGTGGAGAAGAGCTTGGCCTGGAGGCGCTTCCAATTGTAGTTCTTTCGTTTTAGCATTGAACTCCTCCAGAGAAGGCACGGAAGGTGGCGATGAGGGGGCAGATGGTGGCGATGAGGGAGCGAAGGGTGGTGGACTCGATGGACGTGCAAGGGTTGGTTGTGAAGTTGAGGCCAGATCCGAGAGTGGGCCAGGAGCATAGCCCAGAGAATTACCCTGTAGATCAAACCATTCAACCCTACAAGTGCACGACGATGACAGAGGCGGAAGACCACTTTGGCCTGGGGAGGACTGAGTGAATGACGGGGGGAGGAGATAAGCACAGGAGCGAAGGTAGGTGAGAGCCGACTGGCCATGGCTGCTTTATTCTGGTACCAAAGAGGACCTCTCTTTGGCTTCCCGCGAAGGCGAGGCATAACCAAGCGTAAGTGAGGGTGAGGCAAAGGTGCGAACAGGGAGACTCGGGTGGGAACCAACAAAACCGACAAAGTGCAAGAGTAGCAGACAGGAAAGAACAATGGATGCAAACTGGAGAGAGGAGCATCGCCATAAGGAGACTGGAGAGTAAGTGCACACGCACGGCGTGCAGAATGATTGAACAATGTACTTCCTTCATCGCCAAGACAAGAAACCAACGCAGGGCGCACTAGAGCAATTAGTTGGGATCGCACAGCATTGAAGTGTTGCAGAGCTCATAGGGATGTAATAAAGGCAGGAGGGAGGCTGCAGGGCAATCAAGTGGTCCGTGGAAAGGTAGCGGACACTGGCTTCTCCCCTGTACACGTGGAGCACTCTAACACCCCATCCGGGGGCCCTTAACCTTATTTGTTTATAGAATAGAACTATATGTTTTAAAAAGTAACAAGTATAAACATTTATACATATTGTGGATTGCTACTTGGTGAGTAAAATCACAGTGAATGACCCATTCTGCAATTGGAAGAAAGGCCATGAATTGGATCAATGATGATGTGAAAGTGGAATTCCCTACTATATAACAAAGTTGAAAGGGGAATTCCTTGACTCTTCTTTTGAGGTTCTATTTATATTTCTTTGAGTTCTGTGTAGATATTTAAGGCATGTGGATGCTAAGAATGCAAGATAATGGGATAGTTGGAATGCATATGCACTAGCAAGCATATGGAGTGATAATGCATCATGCATATAGATATATTTGAGCATACGTGATATTGCATATTGGTGAAGATTGGTATGTTGTTGCATATCCCATGATAATGGCATAATTATTATATGCAATTATTTGATTGTGTAACCATAGTGAGAGCATTGTTGAAAATGTTGGTGATATTGTTGCATATGATAGTCAAACTTGTGAAGAATGGATAAGAACAAAAAAGCATTAATTAAGAGGTTGGTGAAAGGATTATGTGAGCTTCCATAAGGTGCCAATTGATGAAGCAACAATAGAGGTGTTAATGGTAGCCAGGCCGGTATGGATTTAGTATGTGTATATCGCATATGTACTAAAGGGAGTTTAGGTAAGAATTCATGCAGTCATGACTTGATATCATAAGATTGATATGTTTACGTTGTTTGAATGAATTTGTGGGAATGATACCCAAGAGGGGTGTGGTAAAGGTAGAAAGCCTTAGACACGAAAGATTGTTGAAGTCTTTTAAATGCATTCATATGAAATAAAAATGTTGTATCATGGTGTATCATGTTATGCTAGTTATGAGATAATAACCAAGGCAAGTAAAGACTTATGATCATGCTAGGAGAGTGAATGTCAAGTGAGATAGCTATGTATGAGGCCATAGTGTAGTTGGATATGGAAAGGCTATAGTGTTCAACAAGTGTTTAATGGTCTACCTACTTGTATCAATATTTTGGACTATAACCTTCTTGCCAACATAGAAGACACCATGAAAGGGGAAGGATTTTGCGAGGCATTGTTGAGCAAAGAAAGGAAAGGCATTCTAGTATGCACAAGAGACTATTTAGCGAAAAAAGGCTATAATATTGGTGTTGTGTTGAGATAAAGAGGAAAGTGTCCATATGGTTGAGCAAGTATTGGGGAGGTGGCTAGATGGTGTCAAGAAAATGGCTAGACCTTCCAACTCATCATGCTAGAATGCATGACATGAGAATATGGTATTCTTGAATCAATGCAAGGATGCATTGAGTGAATGTGCATAAGTAAATTATGTAAGTGTGCAAGTAGTTTTTATCACACATATATGATGGCACATTTATTTGATTGCATTGTGTAAATGCATGTTAGTGTCATATTTCATTGTAGATAATATGTTAACAATTGGGGTGATGGAATTATTCGTATCTCCAAGATCGTTTCATAAGGTTGTGAATATAGTGAAAACACGGTAAGCATAAGTAGTCGTGCTTTCATGACTACATGAAAGCTATGTCAAGAGCATAAAATTATAGAAAGGAATGTCTTGGATTTAGCAGTAACTTCCTATATTAATTGGAACCTAATTGTTGTAACAATCATTTCAAGACTTGGTTGATAGATAGAGAGATGACTCGTGATATTTGTATGTTTATGTTTATGATAATTGGTGGATCTACTTAGTAAGGGCAAATGATCATTGTTGTAAGTTAGAAGGCTTGAGGAGAAGGCTACTCTAATGGCATTAGAACCCTATCATTGTCATAAGTTATTGATTGATTAGAGGTTTTCAATGGGATCTCTAGCAATAAGACTTTGTAAGTCCAACGCTCTTCTTGCACATGAAAGCCTTGGCAAGATGGATCACCCTAGACATTGTTTCACAAAGAAGGGGATGCCTAAACCTAGAAGGGTGAGTGTAGCAAGGAAGAGGCAACTTAAATGAATTTGTTGCAAGAGATTCATGTGGCATGTTTGCTAAGATCAAAGAGGGTGTATCAAAAATTATAGTGACCCGTGGTAGCCTTGTGAAGCAAAGAAATATTCCTATAGATAAGTATTGGACTAGAATTGCATACTTTTTTGTGTTATGAATATACATGCTTATATTATTAAATTGAAAATTCCTATGGATGAGGTAAAATGCGGCATAAAAATGGTTATAACATGCATGTTTTGTCTTGATGATTGATATATTGGCACATGTAGATATCCCAAGACTCGAGAGGTTACACATGGAAATTCAAAATGGTTATAACATGCATGTTTTGTCTTGATAATTGATATATTGGCACATGTTGATATCCCAAGACTCGAGAGGTTACACATGGAAATTCAAAGCAAATGCAGATGCATTGTGTCCAAACATAGCCAACAACTACGCAAATTGCACGAAAAAGGATGCCATGTGGGAGGCATACCCATATCTATTTTGAAATTTTGATGTAAATTTTTGTTATTGTATACAGTGTTGATTATGCCTCGAGAATGGTGCAAATTGAAAGGGGAGGAGAACGTCATACCCCAATTTTGACGCCATAATGTAAATGTAAATATAATAAAGAAATGGTTGTAATCCAAGACCATTTTGTGAAATGTAATTATATGATTGGATTATTCATAATGTAAATGTAAATATAATAAAGAAATGGTTGTAATCCAAGACCATTTTGTGAATTGTAATTATATGATTCGATTATTATATGAAAAACCCTACTGACTGACTGCAAACAAAAAAGCACTAAAAAGATGGGGGCTATGATAAGACGAGTGGCAGAAATGAAAGAGGAGCTTATAGGACACTTAAGGAGGCTAAAGGGAATGGACCTTGGTGAATAATTTAACCCAAGTTCCTAAAACCTTGATTAATTAACCTTTGCTTTAATCATCATAAGCTTGGGATTAGAGGTGAAACATGGACTTCTCATGAAGACAAATGATGAGAGATTGGAATGCAGATATATTCTTGTAAATTCAAGCATGCAAGCATTATTACTGGTTGTTGTATGATGGAAGTATGGTCATTGTATAATGGTGATACAAAGGTTAGAGAGCTAGTTATTGTTTGAGGATTATGCCACTAATTTTCTGTTATTATGGGAATGGTCAGTGTTATTTTAAGGAATTTACGAGGAAATTACAGCGATGGAGTTTTCCTATCACCCTGTATGTGATTGGATTGATTGTTGAGGTGGAGGTATTCTATCTTACAACTACAAATCCCTGGAGTCTTAGCAGAGTGAATCTCTGGCCAACATGTATTGGAGCAGTGGAAGAGAATTGGTATGGGGACTATTTAGCAAAGATTGGGATCTCTCGGAAATAAAGTCCATAAAGTGAAGTGAAGTTCAAAAAAATTATATATAAAGGGGTTAAAGATATTGAGGAAATGGATTCAATAGTTGAAGATGTTCAACACTGTACAGAACAAATGGATTTAGCTTATAAAGCTTGGGTCCATGGCCATCGGGAATTCATTAAATTCCTAATGTTGTGTAGGCTGAGGGGGAAGTTTTAATTGACTGGGATAGTTGTAGAAGAATTCATGTCTGTTATAGTTTTCTGGGTTTATGGGTTGAGTAAGAGGATTTGGGGCCAAACGTTAGGACTTCGCCCAAGGGGCAGCCTGTCATAGAAAAAATAATGTGACAAAAAGCTTGACACTGGTAGAAATGTCCTTAATTTGCATCCAGTTGGAGGATATGTTTCTAAAAAAACAAGTACTCTTCTTTTGTGTTATGATTATGCAAAAATTGTTGTTGTTCCTGTTGTGGGTTTATTATTTTCTAGTTTTCCAGTGATGTGTTTAATGACTTAATTTGCATAATTCTGTATGAAGTGTTGTAGCGCTACATTCATGTGTTAAAAGTGAAATTGAGTGATTGAGTGTTTAAGACTGCTATAGTTTTGTTTCTATTGTTGAAAGCTAAATCCAATCAAATTACAAATAAAATTTGGTATTAGAGCAAGATTTGGTGTGGATTTAGTGGTTTTTGGAATACTCTATTTTTGGAATACTCCATTTTTGGAATACTCCATCACCTCAACAATACACAGAGATCATTGGGTACAGACAAAATTTCAGTGCACCAAAGCTGGGCTCTCATTATATCTTTTGGATAGAAAATTGAACAAACAAAGAGAGAGCAACAAATACCAGAACAACAACAAACTAAACCCAACCAACAAATACCATAATAACAAACAAAGCCAAGTGCTAACCAAGAGATATGGATGGCTTCAAATTTGAAATAAGATCTCACCCCAAATAACCCACTTCCAAAAACCCTCATCCATGGTGCTAATAAAACCCATCCCAATCAAAAAAATAAGATCTCACCCCAAATAACCCTCATCCATGGTGCTAATAAAACCCATCCCAATCTTTAATGAACTGAGCCCTCCATCACTGCCTCCATATCCCAACCTTTATCAGGCATAATGGCACTACTTAATGCTTATCCTTTGAACCATAATGGCTCAAGGCCCCCTTCCACTCCTCGCAAATCACCTCCACATGCACGCCTTGGAGTGATGGAGATACCACTTGTTTAACCAAGTACCATGCCAACATTACAATGCCTTGCCTCCTTGACAGTGGATACCCAATTCAAAGGCACTAGTTTCTTATGTTTATTTGAGATTTCTTCTTCTATTACATGAATTTGTAAGTTCAATTTACCCTAGTGTGATTACCCTTGCCCTAATTCGATAACAGGAGAGGTGTTAATAAACCTTATCAACTATCTTTGATTACCCATGCCCTAGGTGAAACCCTCCAATCCTGCATAACTCTCAAAATTTCATTTTCACAACTATTGCACCCAACCATGCACCTATTATTAGGTAAACTTACACATTAACTTTGATCTCTAAAAAATTTCTAACGCCCAAGTTTTTTGAGAAAAACTACATTAAAGTTATACATCCACCGTGTACCATCAAAGTTATCTTCTTTCTTAGGACATTTTTGCGTGCCTTGTTAAAATATATACTTTTGAATTTGACATCCCAATTATTAACCTCTTGGTTTTCAAATAATTTACAAATGAGCATTGCTCTTTAAGCTGATTCGTTTCTTGGTATATAGATCTCCATCATAGCTGGAACCTAAGAGGACTCGACAATTGTGAGTTGTTCTGCCCAAAAATTTCGACGGCCAAGCAAAACAAACTTGGTGTTAAATGATACACATTGAAATATTCATTCAATAATTTCCACATTTTGGCATTCATCACGTCACCTTCTAACCATTCCACAACTGGCTAGGTAAAAGAATGAGATATGAGTGAAATTGGTAAGGTTATACTGCATCATACCATTAACTGGCTTAATACAGATCCAATGCAATTGGCAAGCTGTTAATTAAATTCCTACAAATTGATAATTGTTTAAGCTCACCCAATAACCATTACCCACCAGCGTTTACTACATCGAAAAATACATGGACAACTAAGCATGTGAACTAGAGATTTGACAAATGGCAATGTGAATCCAAAGAACATTGGCATCTAGACATGTTAGAAGTTTGGTTTCTATGCACACACCCTTGTGCTCATTCACTTTGCAAGTCTCTTTTGTCCATTTTCAGTGTAGATACCAACAGGATAAGATGAATGAGTCAACATTGGCAACAAGACATGTTGAAAGGTTTGGTTTCTATTCACACATCCTTGCGCTCATTCACTTTATTCACACATCCTTGTGCTCATTCACTTTGTAAGTCTATTTTTGTCCACTTTCACTTTGTAAACACCAAGAACGGATCATCTAATAAATACTTTAGTGGTTTACTTGTGTATCTAATAAATATTTTAGTGGTTACTTATGTATAGTCAAGATGGAAGGGTCGCCGACAGCCCTCCAAGACAATAATACCGAGACAAAAACTATATACAAACTTGACATTTATTTATATAAATAGTGTATATTTGACATGTATGCTGACAGCCCACATTCATCAGGGCATTAAACAAACCATTCATTCATTTATAAACGATATATAAATTTTGAACTGGTCTCAAAGAGGGAAAATCTTTCAATAAACTTGGTAGCTACAAACATTAAACCCTAGTCTGGGATTTCTACTATCTATATCCGCAATGGTACTATTGCTTCTCAAAGTACCATGGAAAAATTTTCTAGTACAAGATAGTACTTAGAAATGTAATAGATGCAAAATACAATGAAAATGATTTCAACAAAACTATAAATCATTTAGACATTTTTTCAAAAAAAAAACCTCACAGAAAAACCCAAAGGATTTTTCCTCATATTCATGGACAACTTTCCAAATAAAGAATAAACCTGTCAGCATATATTAGTTCACACTCATCCAGGTGGTGGATTTGAATGGGGTACCTGTTGGCATATATTAGTTCACACTCACCCAGGTGGTGGATTTGAATGGGGCACATGCTGGCACAATACTAGCCAAATGCCCAGGCAACATTAGCAACACCCAGTTGAGCTAATCCTTTGAGCTTAAATCATTACAACTTGCATGACATAACAAATAACAAAAATTACCCTTGATTTCTGTTCAAAGCATACTTAACAACTTGGAATGAAATTCACATCCATTTGGATACTTTCACCCTTAGAATGAAATTCGCATCCATTTGGATACTTTCACCCTGCAATTTATTTTAGTTCAAACTAGATCCACTAGTTAAATTTTTTCAAGTTATGAAATCTATTCTGCCAAAACTGCAGAAAACGTATCTGGCCTAGGTGTGTATCCACCAACTTGGTACAGAGTAAAATTGTAGGTTGACAGGCATCACATGAACACATAATTTTACACTATGGACAGTAAAACCTATATCCATTCAATCCAATATCTTCATTTGCAAATTGACCAGACGGGACTTGAAAACTCATCTGGAAACATAAATGACAAAACACAACCCACGAATTTCAATTCACAAAGTTGGCATGGGTGCTTAACCACCCATTTAGTTAGGATTAAATTTTAAATCGCCAGAACGTGTCTGGCCTAGGTGTGTATCCACCAACTTGGTACAGAGTAAAATTGTAGGTTGACAGGCATCACACGAACACATAATTTTACACTATGGACAGTAAAACCTATATCCATTCAATCCAATATCTTCATTTGCAAATTGACCAGACAGGACTTGAAAACTCATCTGGAAACATAAATGACAAAACACAACCCACGAATTTCAATTCAAAAAGTTGGCATGGGGGAAACATAAATGACAAAACACAACCCACGAATTTCAATTCACAAAGTTGGCATGGGTGCTTAACCACCCATTTCGTTAGGTTTAAATTTGAAGTCGCCCGACATATGGATAAATAACTAGTTTTGGTGGCAAAAACATTAAATACCATATCCCTTATCAACATGGATGATTTTAGGGGCTAAATTTCGTTCATGGACTAATTTTCTATGGTTTTTCCAAAAACGAGATTCACTATTTTAAAAATCGCTATTTTAAAAATGATTCACCCAAATTCTATAGGATTAAATTATTTTACCTTAAAATCGCCAAAATTTTATAAAAAAAATATTAAATCCTTAAAAATTTGAATATTTTTACAAAAATATCGCTAAACATTTATAGTTGGCATATGAAGGATTTGTAAGATTCACCAAGGTTTCTACATTTTAAAATAAATTTCCATCCTTAAAATCATCCCTGCTTAGCAATT
>JASDQU010284370.1:0-14585 GCA_032191745.1 Picea mariana
GCCCAGGGGGTAAAAGCAGCTGGTAAAAGATAAAATCCATAGGAAATAAAACCTAGAGATGCTTCGCCCAGGGGATCCCCGAGAAGGCAATAAAAGGCCTCTCGATAAGAAACTGAAGGGACCCTAAGAAAAATAATAAAACAAGACCTAACCAAGAGGATGGGAGGTCTCATCACGAGCTGACCCATTATGTTCATAGGTATCCAGTGGTATGACATTGCCACTATCTGGTCACCATGCCAGGGCAATGACCTTTGGTTGCATGGCCAAAGGAAAGGGGGTCTCCATCACGAACCTACCTTATCATTTCTGCGAAGATACCAGTGGGTAACACTGTCAGCTTTGGTCACCACGCCAAGGCAGTGTCCTCTGGTCATACCTTGAAGTAAAAAAGAAAGAAAAGCAATAAAAGAAAAATAAAGGCAATAAAGGGCTTGAAAAAAATGCATCCATGACGGGTACAACTCACCTCCTACAAAGGCACCCACAGACTACACCTGCCCTTGGTCTTACTGTGACTGGACATTCCTAAAAACCATATCACCTCATAAAACATGGCTTGAATAATCTTCCGAGGAAACTTTCCTTATCTTGTGGGTATTAGCCCAATAGGTTATTTTGTCCGTTGCTTCAGCTTTGTATAGTAGATATGTGTAATGTCTTTGAGCTCTTAGATGATATGCTAGGAATTTCATGCATGTATTTGATAAATTTAATGATAAAATATGATTGACATTGCTATGATCCCTAGGACTAATGAGCCCATGGAGGGCGTAGTCTTTGATGTGCAGGACCATGTCCGACAGACAGGTACCAGTGGACCGATACACATGGGGATATGATTAGTTCGGACCTCCATGGGGCTGAAGAGCCCATCAGATGGTTGCTGGGATGGAAGAGGCAGGACAACATTTTGATGAGCCATTGCATGAAGAATAAGAAGGATGTCCTCACCCAGGATGCTTTGACAGAGCCCGGCCTAGGGGGATCACCTACTACAGATTGAGATGATGACATTTGATGGACAGGACGCCACCCAGGGCAGGCTGGACGTTTTCTAGAGGATGTGGCAGTGTGCTGGGATCATTTGGCACGTGTGGCAGCTTGCAGGAGCCTTAGAAGGGCCAACATTTTGCCTTTTGGATGCTGATCTTGCCCAAAAAGGGCCAACGTCTCCCTCAGAGGGGCCTGACGTCTCCGTTTTAGCTCATAATTTTGACATTTTAGCATTTAATGTGACAAATAATGTAACTATTGTTAGTCAGCCTTGTCGGCTGTTTTAATGACCTATTTTTGTAATTAAAGGTCATAATATTGGTATAAATAGAGGACGTTGCCTCTCATTTTATAACATAACTCACTCTCTTGTGAGAGGATTACTTTTAGTCTTTTGTCTTGGTATTGGCTCTTAGAGTTGAGGCGCTAGACTTGAAGAGGATCATCTTTGGCATATTTATGGTGTTTTCTATCATTTGGAAGGTTTACAACTAGGGTTTGATAAACTCTTCATTGATTTGTAAGTGTATTTCTCATGCAAAACTTCTTGATTGAATGGTTGTAGGTTAAATATCTTACAGTTATGGTTATATTGTTATTATTATGCTTAATCATTGAAACCCTAGGTAGCAAGCACACAAGTAGGTCCTTGCTTCATGTCCCCATGATAGGAAACTTGTTTAGCCATTTGATTAAGGAAAATATAGCCTAGCCATTGCTACACTAATTCCCCTTTTTCTGAGTTAGTTTTGAAACATAAATTGAAGAAAGAAGACGTCCTAGGCCTAATTGATTTTACACCTAGGGTTTGACTCTTAGGGTTTGAAAAGCCTTGGCCCTACAACACTTTTCGTCCCTAGATTTATGTTTTGAAGCTAGCCGTTTTTGCCAAAGAGTTTTAAGGAAAGAGGGAGGAGCATGAGGTCTCGCTTAAGCAACACCGGAATGAGCCTCCTCCCCTTAGGGTTTTGACTTTGTGGCCCTGCCATTGCAGCACTAGAAAGCCTAACCTTCTTGTCCTTTAATTTAGATTCTCCCGAGACTTTAGCCTTGCTCCTTGACTCCATTTACGCTAAGGCACTAGTCTAGAACTCTAACATTGAGTCAATTGTGTTAAAACAACCTTTTAAACTTCTCAAACTTCAAACCCTACTAACCCTAACGTATTACTAACCCTAATCCTATGATGACGTCTTGCCTCTTTTGAACCCTTGCTTGGTATTAAAGTTGCGGCTAGGTCATCTAATGATAGACATAGAAGTGTTGAATATTTTCATTGGCTTATTTTGCAAAACGTCCACCTCTTTGCCTACCAAAATAACCTAGAATAAGGCTGACGTCATCCCTAGTAGGCTTGACGCAACAACATTATATGTGAGCATATTTAGTGCGTTGTGATAATCCAAGGATCGATTTTGTACATTGAATGCTATTATCATTTATTGAAGAAGTAATATTATAAGCCATAGCCTCTATTGCAATCATTGACTTCGTCAATAATTACATTTATTTATGCTCATGTGTATTTCATATTGATAGTCATTGAAAATTGAAGCATTAAGCACTATTTGCATGTACTAGTTTTATCGTTGCCTTGTCTCGCTAACAGGTGCTTCTACTGTGGTTTATCTTCCTATTGACTATCTTCTTGGCAGTAATCTGTGAAGGGAAAGCCTACTTTGACCTTTGAGCCTTAATCCCTTGATCCTTTTCCTTCAATACCCCAGATTACTAGGGACGTCTCCCTTGGGATTAGCCACCCTGAATAGAAAGAGCCCTCCATCGAGGTGACAGTGGGTGGGGAAGCTCCTGTTACGCCAGTTTGGTCCCTACCTTTCAACTACTTGACCTTGACTACAAACTGAGCGATAACATGCCTCAAGCATTCGATTTCAGAGAATTGGTCACTTGGTGCGCTAAGAGATTTGATTCAAAGCATCAACTCATTGAGGTTAAGGAAAGCAGAAGAAATCCTATCCCTTTAACACCAAATACGTTCAGAAGGATGCTACATMTTTCGACACCAGACAGATTCCTAGAGCTTATTGAAGCAGATTCCTTTTTGGATGCTCAAGGTGGAGGCATGGGTTTACTGAAGGAATTCCTTGTTCATCCCTTGGTCGGATGCTCGAATKTCAATGAAATAAACACATGCATGTTGGCTCAGTGATTTAAAGAATTCACTTGGATTTTAGCACGATTGGTGGGTCAAGACTCAACAATGTATGTCCCCAGGTATGTCCATGATATACTCCATTACTCAGTAAAGATAGGCACTATCTTTGATTATGCTCAAGTAATCTCGAATGAGATCTCCCATCAATTGTCTAGTTTTATTTAGACTAAGAGGTTCTACATGACCTCTTATTTGGTTCTCGCTCTTTCTTACTATAATACATTCGAGGGCATGCCCCCAAGGGGCAATGCAAATTTTGAAGAAGACCTCGCTCAATTTTGGTATCCTACACTATGGAAACACAAGGTACCATCTTATTTTTACCAAATCCAAGATTCCTTCGTCAAGCAATGTAGAATCATGCTCACAGGCACTGAACCGACCAGGGTTACATAAGCAACCTTGGATTTTCTGAAGGAGAAAGGAGTGTGTGTGTTTGAAGAACAATTCACATACATAAGGATTTTTGGCTTCAAAGGGAAACCCTTTTTTTCTTCCAAGGTTCGTGTGTGATGGATTTTTGGTGTATGAGCTGTGCAGACAATATAACACATGGTCCTTCTTCTTTGATAAGAAGAGAAAGTGGCAATTTATTCCCATGCCATTTAAAATTGTTGGTATTTCAGTCAAAGTTCCTTAAGTCTCACAGAAATGGCGAGATTTTTCGAATCCTTTGATATGAAAGAAGTAGAAGCCATCAACGACTTTGAATCATAAGGTATTTTTGCGGCCCATATGGTATCAATTGGTTATGCGTCGATATTCAATAAGTTGCACTAAATTTCAGAAGGGGGCGACAACAATGAAGACTCACATGTTGAGGCTAAGGTGACAATTACCCCAAGCAAAATTATTACCAAAAAGAAGAAACAACTTGCTTATGAAGATGCACATACCATGGTAAGTTCAAACATTGGTGTCGTGAAGGTATCTACCCTGGAAGGAAACACACAACCACAACATAGGCAAAGGGGAAAATCCACAACCAATGCCTAAGTTGGCATAGAACATCACTCCCATAAGATCACTCTTTAGGCCACAAGGATTAAGAGATTAGTGTGGGAGGAGAAGAAAACAATTAGGGATGTGCGGGTGATGGAGACGGTGGGACCTGTTGTGATACCAATTGGAGGCAACACACACAATTACCCCTATCCCCAAAAGAAAAAGGAACCTAGATGAAGGTGTTACTCCAGACCCCCTCAGTGTAGAATTGAACATGACTAACATGGAAATTGATGAAGTCAGTAACATGCCCACATGGGTTGCAGTACAACTATCAGAGAGCAAGTTGATAAAATATGAGTTGGCTCATGAGGGTTCAACTATTTTTGAGGAAGAATCTGTCACTCTTCATCACAACAAGTACAAAAAAGTCAGAGAATCTCCTTATCGAAAGAGTTAATATGAAGGATAAAAAGGTGACGGGAAAATGGAGCTTTGAAATTGGATTTATAGGCTTGAAACCTTCAGGGGCTCTCAAGTTCCATCAGGATACCAACGTGGCTCTAGCTCACTTGATAACATATCAAGAGATAGAGAATGAGAGATTGAAAAAGAGGGTAAGATAACTCGAAGATGCCCTTAGCCAAAAGCCATTATTTGCAGAACCATTAGCTAAGATGGTTCCTGAGGAGGTCGCTGAAGAAATAGTTGGATCAAGCTCCAAAGTCACTAAAGTCGCAAAATTGCTCGTTGGTATTAGGAGATATATAGTTGAAAATATTGATAAAAGACTTGGCATTATGCAGGAAGCTTGGGAAATCATCATCGACACTAGTGTCATAGATGGAAGGATTCACGCCCTCAGTGAATATATACAAGAGGATTTGCAAAATGATGAACATTTCTACACACTACAAGAATGTAGTAAGCACATTTGTGGACAATTTAAGGCGAAATCAGGACCTTCCTTCTAAAAGTAGGTTGAAGAAAATATAGGCCAGATGGCTTGGGATAATAGACACTCTTCGGAAATTGAGTGCCACTTGTGATTCTTTGATGGAAAATAAGAGTGTGTTGTTTTTAAAATTTCTTGATATTATAAAGGAACTAGAAGGTCCCCTCTTGATAAAGGACTCGATGTTGTTAAATAAGTATTAGGTGGAAAAAAATTGGGTGTACTGAGGTCGCATGGGGAACGAAATTTGATGACCTTGCAAAATTTTAAGAAAAAGAGTTTCGACGATGGATGGTCAATTTTTTGAACAAGAATGAAGATCAATCATCCATAGTGCAACAACAGTAGGACACATCGAAGAACATTGAGGATGAGTTGTTCAGACTTAAGGTAAAACAAGACATAACTATAACACTATTACATGAATATATCCAAGAATGGATGAATGGCGCGTTAAAAGAAATTGTTAGTCCACCGTTATATTGAAGATCAAAGAAATTATTAGGACGGTTTCACTCGAGATGCTCCCTCTTATTTAAAGAATGACAAAAAATCCAGAAGCACCTTTCTCTGCTTCCATTTTTGTGAGTACAAGCTTTGTATGAAGCATTACCCTTGCTTTTATTCCTTCTTAGTTTGCAACTAATCCAGTCTTTTCATTTGAGTATTGGTGTTTGCAAGACTGAATTCTGACTACCCCTTTTTTGTTTTTCAGGTTGCCTCTGCTTAATAAATGGTCCACGAGAGCCCCATCCCAGCCTACTAGGATAGATGCATTTTTTATTTCTTGTTTAAATATCATGAATATTGTGTAGTGCCGGTTTGTTGCACACATTTTATTTGATATTGAACAATCAATTTGTACTTATTTTTTGAAATCCCATAGAGACTATCTCGGGGGTTCAAAACTTTTGTGGTTTCAAACTTTTATTTAAGCATGAAATATTGATAATGAGTTTTCGTTACTTCCCTATGCTATGAATGTTGCTAAATCATTTAAAGTTCTATGAAAAAGGACCATTTTTGCTACTCTTTGTTGTGTTTTCTTGCTTCAGAAATGTCGCTATATCTTTCCATGATATTGGAAGTTGTATAATAGTAGAAACGATTGTTCTTTCTTCATGATTTAAATTTTTGTCTTTTGAATTTGTGCTTTGCTTGTTCCACTCTCAGGTATTAAGTGTGTGAATGATAAAATCATCTATCCATGAGTGACATAATTATTATCTAAGTGAGAAATAAGGAGAACCACCTCTTTAAAAACGAAGAGGGTATCTTTGGATTTCCATAAGAATACCCTATGAGGTTGCTCCTTAACAAGAAAAGAGATAAACAAGCATCTCCAATTTCATTGAAGAGAAGAGAAGAACACAATCAAAAGGCTTTTGTGTCAAAGAAGATGGATCCTCAGAAAAATAATATGGTGGGGGAAATTGTAGTTCCGATGGAGACATAGGCATTGCGCAAGCTAGAAATTACCCCCCGGGGGGAATTGTTCTGCGATGACTTCGAATTCCTTCCTTCCTAATGGAGTAAGTTCGAATCCCTTTGATTTGAGAGTGCGCAAAAAAGGAGAATATGGGTAAGCTTTACTCCTTTCAAATATCCAATCTGAGCTATTAGTTACAAGAGTGCATCACTAGGGGAAGGGTCAGGCCGTGGTATTTCTCTGGGGAGGGTTTTGACTACTAGTATTCCTAGGTGTTGAGAAGATGTATCTCTAGAATGTTGATCTATCAAAGTATTCTGATTCCATTCTTTTGCATAACTCGAGAAGCCCAAAAACTCTATCATTTGGTTCCTCATCTACTTCCTCTTGTTGGGACCCACATTTTTTGTGTCTGTGTATTTCTGCAAAAGGTTCACAGCCCTTGGGTGGACTAGGTTTATATGTCCAAAAGGAACTCGACCAATCTAAAATGGGGCGTAAGTATGCATTGAAGAATGATTGGGAGCGAGCTTCTTGGGAGGTCTCAAAGGGTAGACAACGCCTTATCTCAGGGGTCCTTAGAGCAAGATGAACCCCATTTGCGACCTCTCCACAAGAATCCTATCAAAAAATATGAAAGGCCTTGGAGGGAGGGCCAAAAAACTCTCTTTGAAGCGCTTGGTGGAATTGGATCAACTAGACATAATGTTTATTCAATAAACCATGGGACTTTGTGCACTCATAATATTTGATTTGGTTAAATTGTTCATGGGATGGAATTTCAATGGAGTGGACTCTGATGGGTTCTCGGGGGGATTATTTACAGGTTTCTCATCCAATTGTTCCCTTACTAAGTGCTTCTCTATTTCCTCAGGTTTGTTCACACAATTATATTGAAAAGAGTTGGATCGATCCTTATCCTTGCTCAACCTTTATGGACCTTCCGAGGGTAAGAAAACTCTTTGGAACTGACTCTTTGGTCTAACTTGTATTCAATTTGATAACCTCATAATCGGTGGGATCTGAACCTTATGGTGAACAAGGAGGATATTTGGGGGAATTCTTCCCGTGAAGACAATTTAGCAATTTTTTCATTAACAAGTTTGAATTGGTGGGGTTAGTTGATGTTGAACTAGTCAATTTGAGCTCGACCTAGAGTAATAACCATAGTGTGAATGAAGGGGTCGCAAATATACTAGACCGATTACTAGTCCATCACAACCTTCTCCCACATATTGATATTTTTTTTATCGTAGGTTGAAAGTGTGATATTCAGACCATTTACAAATCTTATTAGAACTGGATCATCCTATTGGGAAACCTGGAACCCATTTCAAATATAATCCTTCTTTGCTCGAGGTGGAGGAGTTTAGAAATCTTGTTTGAGATAACTGGACTCACTTTTAGGCAGATTTAAATGCATCAACTAGATTCCACTTTTTCTTTGCTCTTAGTATGATAAAATCAAAGGTTTCCTCATGGGATGGGGAATGGAGGAAGGTTATTGACTCTGAGCTTCAATCCATTGAGTCCAAGCTTGAAATCCCTTATGGCTTGATACAGGGGGACACAAGACTCAAGCAGTAATGGGCGATTGTTGGTCATTGGAAACCTAGAGGTATAAGATTTTGTTGGAAAAAGAAAAGGTTTGGAGGTTAAAAAGTCGAGCCCTCTAGATCGCTGCAGGGGATATAAGATTTTGTTGGAAAAAGAAAAGGTTTGGAGGTTAAAAGGTTGAGCCCTCTAGATCGATGCAGGGGATCAAAACACGATTTTTTTCCCAAAAGTTTTCAAATTATAGGAGGAACTATAATACAATATAGGATTTGCAATATTTAGAAGGTAATAAGGCCCACGATTTCTGGGAATTGACTTCTCTGGGTGTGAAACATTTTAATAATTTGTTCAAGGAACCAACCCAGGTTAAGATGGCAGAAAGTTTAAAGCTCATCACTTATTTGATGCATCTCATTCAGGAAGATGACAATTGAGACTTGTTTCATGAGATTACTAAAGAGGATTTGCAGGTGATATTCTCCAACTTTAGAAAATATAAAGCTCGTGGCTGGATGGATAGAGAATAGTATTTTTTAAAGATTTATTTGATATCATTAGGGCTGATCCACTTCAGGTATTGGAAGAGATTCACTTTTTTGGTAAATGTTTGAATAACATTAACTCATCTTTTATTGTTGTTATTCCAAAGGTTGATTGTCCAACAACCTTCAATGATTTTAGGCCTATTTCTCTATGCAATTTCTTGTACAAAATCATGGATAATATTGTTGTTGTTCGGCTCAAAATGATACTCTCCACTATCATACCACAAGAGCAGTTTGGTTTCTTAATGCCAGCTCATCCATGAAGCCATTGGGTCGGTGCAGGAAGGTCTACACACAATCGAATCTCATAAGCGCTCGGTCTCAGTCTATAAAATTGACCTCTCAAAAGATTACGATAGAGTTTCTTGGCTCTATCACATGCTTCTTCTCCTACATATTGGTTTTGAACTTAATTTGGTCAAATGGATTATGTCCTACGTGACATTAGTTTCCTTTGTTGTTCTTATAAATGGTCTAGGTTCTCCTTTCTTCAAACCATATAGAGGGTTGCGACATGGTTTCCCTTTATCACCATACCTATTCATCTTAGTTATAGATGGTCTTGGTCGTATGCTAGCGGAGACCAAACAAGTACATCATTTCCAGGGTTTAAAAGTTGGGAGACATGAACGTCTCTCCCATTTACTATTTGGGGATGACGTCCTTATTTTTTTCCTTTGCGTGGAATCCGATGGTAGATTCCTAAAGGACATATTGGAGTTGTTTTGCGATGCTACATGTATGGTCATAAACATAACACAATCAACTATCTTTTTTTCAGATATAGAGGATGACAATTGACACTTGATCACCAACTTGTTCAATTTTCCATCCCATGAGTTGGAGGATGGTATTAAGTACCTTGGATATGTGTTAAAGCCTAATAACAATGGTATATCTGATTGGAAATGGTTGTTGACCATTATTGAGAGGAAGATCAATTTATGGTGTAATAGGTGGATATTTTGAGGGGGTTGTTGGGTACTTATCAAGTTTGTAATCGAAGCCATTCCCGAGTATTGGCATATTCTGTTCAAAATCCCAAAAAGTATTCTCAATGGTATTTGAAATTTTTTCTTCAAATACTTATGGAAGGGAAACATCGAATACTTGGGCTCACCTTTGGTAAGTTGGAAGGTTTTGTCCAAGCCTAAGAAGCTTGGAGGCTGGGGATTAAAGGATATCTTTGTTTTTGGTCGAGCATTGGAAGTAAAATTTTTGTGGGTCTTCCTGTCCCTAGACAGTCTCTGGAGACAAATTTTGGTTGATAAATACATAACACCTGATTCAATTTTAGACTAGATTCACAAGAAAAACAATTCTTCCCTTAATGCTTCTAATCAATGGTGATCCATCAAATAAGCATTTCCTGTTATAGGTATTTTCTTGGCTTGGAAGGTTTGATCGGGCTCTTAGATGCAAGTTGGGATGGACGCTATTGTGGGGTGTGGAAATAGATTTTTTTTGCTAGAGGATCTTGTAACTCATCTAAGAGAGATTCACCATTTCACACTCAATTAATTGAGTGACCCAACTAGTTCGACCTTATGGAATCGAGGCTAGTTCTCAATGGAGAGATTGGTATTAAATGCACAATGGTGTCGTTCTTGGGAATTATTCTTTTATGAATTGAGGACGACGCATATTCACCTCATAGAGGTCGAGGATGAGTTGGTCTAGATGTTTAACAAGTCTGAAGGTTTGTATTCGACGAAAGTTGGGTATCAAGCTATGATGAATGAGGATGAAAATGACCAACTCTGATGGTATAGGAAATTATGAAAATCTGAGGACCACAAAAGAGTATTGTTTTTTTTCTGGCTTGTCCTCAAAGAATGGATTTTAACTTAGGACAAAATGTAGACTAGAGGAAAGCAAGGGTCGGGTTTTTTCTATCTTTGCAAATGATCTATAGAAACCAATATTCATATTTTCCTGGAATGTTCTTTTTCTCCTCATCTCTGGCTGGAAATCCAAAATCAGTAGGGAATGCCCCCTTTATGCGAAAAACCTATTTTGTAATATTGTTTTCGTGTTTTCTTTACCTATCCCTTGATGAAGGAGATCGAGATCCTCCCACCCCTAGTAGTTTGGGGTATTTGGTTATCTCAAAACTCCTGCATTTTCAATGACAAATGACTTCCCCCTTCTCAGGTTTGCCAACAAGTTTTGGGCATGCTGTCACACTATAAGGGTTGTTCAAAATTACAAAAATCTTAGGAGATTTGATGTGTGGACATAAAAAAACATATTTCCTCGGGGTATTTCGACGGGGCTTGTCAAGAACTGGATAGAAACTATGGTTTGGGTTTTATTCTCTATATTTTAGATTCCCATTATATTACTGGAAAAGATTCTTTAGGTGTGGGAACGAACAATCAAGGTGAGCTAAACACCTTATATAGGATTCTCAAATGTGTTGTAAATCAGAGTGTGCACGAGTTGCAAGTCCTCAGTGATTCTAAGATGGTTCTTGATTGGATGAAGGAGGAAACTCATCTCAAAACCCTGGCTCTTGCTCAACTTAGTCAATGATTGAAATCAATCTCAACTATCTTTAGCCAGATCAATTACAGACATATCTACAGAGAACACAACTTTATTGCACAGTCTTTGTCTAAGGATGCTTTAATGATGAACATAAATAAATTAATTATTGAGGAATTTTGTGATGGAGAGGTAATCTCCAAAAGTGATGGTGCTTTCCATGACCTATAAGGTAGTATGCATTGCTGCTATTTTTTATACTGTTATTATATTTCCTTAAGGGGCCCTATTATCACACAATCCGTACTTTCCCAAAGCCCAAGGCAAGTGAAACAAGATTAGCGTAACAAGGGGGTGACCTATCACTGCCACCTTAACATGAAACCCCTTTCTGTTTAGGAGTAAAATAAAACTCCCCCAAGGGAGACGTCCCTAGTGACCTAAAGGGTTGGTGAAACGAAGAAAATATGTAAAGATTAACCCCCCTCTCACTGGTCACTTAAGTCAAAGAAATCACAAAGTTTATGTCTCAAAGGGATGAAGCAAGTGTAGAAGATGAATTGTACCAGCCCGAAACAAGACTGTTAATGCTTCATTGAAACCTGCATAACAGATCGAGCTAAAACAAGTACAAATAAAGCATATCAAGAAAGGAAGAGAGATTCAATATGGAAGAATGAGAAAATATATTCACACTACTTCAATGAGATGATCAATGATCCAATGATTGATATAATGATGATCAATATGATACAATTAATGAGTGGAATACACTCATATACATGAAATAACATTTCATAATAGCATAATGCATTCATGCAAAATAACATAATAATGATGATCTAAAATAGAAAGTCTAAAATAGAACTTGTCAGTTAACTCCACTGAACTAGTGTGCCGAAAATAAAAATTTCTCCAACACCCCCCCTGAACATCACTATGGAGTAAAAATGAGTCCCGACAACTAGGAATTGTTAGGTACTCATGTACAATGCAACTAATGAACACTGAATAAAAATGAGGAAAGAAAGAAAACCCCGTGGGAATAAAACCCCCCCTCAAAATACAATGCATCAAAAGAAGAAAAAGGCAGTTGCTAGGCAACTGTGTTCTTCACTCCAAGACGATCCCTTAAAGTTTGAAACTTCCGCTCACTGAAATTATCCGTGAAGATGTAGAAATCTTTGACAACCTTTCGGGCCTTGTACCTCTTGATCCTGTGGACCCATCTGCACCTAAAAATATTCATTTCTGGTGGAAGTGGAACCATATCCGAATTTTGATTCTTTAGGAGTGAGTCGTACTCCTTCTGCATGGCTGCTTACCATAATGGATTGCCCACAACCTCACTGTAGAGTTGTGGATCAGAAGATTGAACCATATAGCAATGCATGGACATCATAGGTTCATAAGATGAAGGTACATGAGAAGGCTCCTCGTGATGAGATTGAGTCTTCCGAATCCAATGGATTCCATGAAAAAACACTTTTGCTTCTTGAAGTGTGAATTGTTCCTGTTATCCCCGATATCTAGGGATAACTAGGAGATCATGTCTCAAGGCCCACATGGTCCTAGACATGGAGTACGAGAGCAGATTGACTTGAGCATGGCCCTTGAGGGCCCATCTTTTCTTCTTCTCAGCCATACTTGTCTTTCCAGCATTACTAGCCTCCATCACTACCGGCCTGGGCTTGCATCAGAAAAGGCTCTTGCTCCATGAGGTAATTGGTCCGAGGTATCATGGTATGTGTCATATTTGATCATTTTGACCTTCTTATGTATGCATTAGATCTCTTTCATCTCAGATAACTGCTTGGATCTTACACTAATCTAATTGACCACTGTTGGGGTGATTGATTGGGTAGCTTAGCAAGTTGGTATTCACGGGTTTTGGTTAGCCACCAAGGGGGGTTTGCAGAGCCATCGTCCGCCCCCACCATTTTATCACTCTTACATTTTAAAACCCCACTCATCCATCCCATTCCCCTAGTCTATCCATTAGGATGACCATCCAGGGTACATTTTGTCTTGTGGGAAGAAGGGGCTAAAGGCCCAGGGGGCAAAAGCAGCTGGTAAAAGATAAAAGCCATAGGAAGAATGAAAACCTAGAGATGCTTCACCCAGGGGATCCCCGAGAAGGCAATAAAAGGCCTCTCATAAGAAACTGAGGGACCCTAAGAAAATGATAAATAAATAAATGCAAGACCTAACCAAGGGGATGGGAGGTCTCATCACGAGCCGGCCCATTATGATCATAGGTATTTAGCGGTATGACATTGCCATCATCTGGTCACCAAACCAGGGCAGTGACCTTTGGTTGCATGGCCAAAGGAAGGGGGGTCTCATCACGAGCCAGCCCTCTCATTTCTGCGAAGATACTAGTGGGTAACGCTGTCAGCTCTGGCCACCAAGCCAAGGCAGTGTCCTCTTCGTCAAGGCTTGTAGTAAAAAAAATGCAAATAAAGAAAGATAAGGCAATAAGGGCTTGAAAATTGCATCCATGACGGGTACAACTCGCCTCCTACAAAGGCACCCACAGACGACACCAACCCTAGGTCTGACTATGACTAGACATCCCTAAAACCACAACACGTCACTGTACATGGTTTGAATAACCCTTTGCAGAAACTTTCCATTCCTTGTGGGTATTAGCCCAATAGGTTGCTCTTTTGGTTTCCTTAGCTTTGTATAGTGGGTCTGTGTAATGTCTTTGAGCTCTTAGAAGATTTGATAGAGATGTTATGCATATATTTGATAAATTTAATGATGAAATGTGATTTACATTGCTATGATGTCTAGGACTGATGAGCCCTTGGAGGGCGTAGCCTTTGATGTGCAGGACCATACCCGGCGGACAGGTACCAGAGGATTGGTGCACATGGGGAGATGATTAGCTTGGACCTCCATGGGGCTGAAGAGCCCATCAGATGGACGTTGGGATGGCAGAGGCAGGACATATCTTGTGACAAGCCCTTGCACAGAGAAGAAGAGGGACGCCCTCATCAAGACGTTTTGGCATAGATCATGGCTTATGGGGATCAACCCCTGGCAGATGGGACATAGACCTTGATGGACATGACGCCACCAGTGATAGTTGGACGACTTCTAGAGCATATGGCAGCGTGCTAGGATTCTTGGGCACGTGTGACAGGTCGCTGGAGCCCCAGGAGGGGCAACGTTTTGCTCATTGGATGGTTATCATGCCCTGAAAGGGCCAACGTGTCCCCTAAAGGGGCCTGACGCCTTCATTTTATGCTCATTTTGGCATTTTAGCATGTAAAAAGTGACAAATGATTAAAAATTGTAATGTTAGCCTTGTCGTCTATTTTGTTGACCTATTTTGTAAATTAAAGGTCATTGAATCATATAAATAGAGAACGTTTTCTCCTCATTTGAACATAACATAACTTGCTCTCATTTGAGAGGACATTTCTAGTCTTTTGTTCTTGGTTTATTCTTCTCTTGGAGTGAGGCGCAACCTCTTGGAAGGCTATT
>JASDQU010284371.1:2343-14513 GCA_032191745.1 Picea mariana
CCCGGGACCCCCCTAGGAAAGCACCCAGCACACACGGCACAAACAGAGCTCTAGTACGAGGGATCGTCAGACGCAGTTGTCATATCTGACACACCCACACACACACATGCAAAGAATATAACACATACCCAACATTAACAACTTCATCAACTCTAAGAAAATAGGTTGCAATATTTTCTTTTTCATTCATCTTCAAATTTTCAAATTCTACTCTATGTTGTTGAAGCTTGACCTACTTAACTTTTGGATCACCTTCGTAGATACTCTTGAGTTTGTCCTGTACCTCTTTAGCAGTGCCGCATCCCATCACTTTGCTAGCAATGGTTGGTGCCAATGCTGCTAGAATAACATGTCTGACTTTTGAATTACAACTCATAAGCTTCTTCTCAGTTGGAGCATTATTTGGGATTACATAGCCATTTACAACTAAGTACCAAATGTCTACTCCCAAATCCGTTAGGTAATTTTTCACTCTATCACTCCAGTATGCATAATTTCTTCCATCAAATTTCTAAATCCCATTTGAAATGTGCTCATGGTCTTCCATCTATGCTCAGGATTTTCCTTCCAGTGGTTAAATTGTTCTGAAGGCAACCTGCTTTGGTACCAATTGTTGATACTAAGAGGGGGGTGAATCAGTATCAAGTACAATTTACAAACATTTTCACCTTATACTTAAACCATTCAATTATATCCAATGAGAAATGAACAATAGTATAATAGTTACACTAATACACCACAATACACCATGCACAATATATGAGAAATAATCAATAGTTATTGTTCAAGGGAAGTAATGACTTCCAAAGGTAGCTACAGCTTCCAAATGTAAAGGGACGGATAAACCTCCAAGAGGAAGATACAATCCTCCAATATCAAGAGAGATTTTAACTCTCCATCCTTGCCCCTTCCTTCCTTCAATATTTAACATCAGATTCTAAAACTCGCACACAAGAAACTCCAGTCCGTACCCTTTCCAATTAAATTGGTCCCACTTCATTTGGATTCTCTATGAAGAAGTTATGACTGTTTTACCCTGAACACATGTTTATTGACTAGCTTCAGGACTAGTCAAAAACCCTATATTCCACAGAGTGTATCTCCATAATTATAGTGAATCAAGAGCTGAAACTTTTACCAAGGGTACCTTGATATGTCTTATCAATACCATAGCAATTTAACCATCTGAATAGTTCTAGAAAAAAAGTTATAGTGAAAATGGTAAGATGACCTGAAAATAACATACCTTAGAAAACATAACCAAAAGACTTCATTCTCCCTTGAAATCTGGCCTTCTTTACTTCTGATTTCCTCTTAAATTCGACTTGTATATCAAATTAATGTATAATGATATTTATTTATACAATTTATTTCACTTCCTTTTGACATTAGGGCCGACCTGACACTTTCTTATTTTGTAATTCTTTTCTTTAATTATCTCCAAGGCCTGCATGTACTTCCTTCTTCAATTCACTTTGTCGTCTTCAAAAATTAATTTCTCCTCAACCATGAGGAACCACGTGACGTGCCACATACCACTGGAAACAACATGATGTATACTATACATCCATGGGTGTTTTATCTGCATGTGCATTGTCCTTCATGTCCAAATACCTTCATCAATCTTGTGGTCCAAAACCAATGACTAGGGTTGACATCAATGACAACAACCAATCTTCCAACACACTCAACTATTGACCATGGAAGCCAACATCGATGCCTGTGAGCCTTCCCATTATTCTTGCGAGTTTGCCAAAAATTCTACCAGAAAATCTCATGTAGATGCTAGACACCCAAAAAAGTATTTATCTTTGAATCTTGCGATATCCTCTCCAACATAGGCACTTTCTTGATAGGAAAACTCATGAATTATTTCTTCCATCAAATCTTGAATTATGACCTCCACTGCATCTCTATTATTTTTCATTGGTTAAGGTCCTAGCAACAAAACCATGTTGTTGGATTTATAATAGACTTAGGGTCTGCAAAAGTTTTCCAACATAGGCTTGACGTAGTCTAGTGCACCAACATATTCAACCTTCCAGAAGGAAGGAGGTCTCATCAGAGACACATATAATAGTTTCCATGTTAATAATGTGCAAAGTATTAAAGATTTAGTGGGGGTGAATAACCCATTAATTATTTTTTAATCACATTCATTCAAGTTAATTGAACTAACAACATGCATATTAAAGATAATGACATATATATCATCAAGATACATCATAGACACATATACTTGAGCAAAACATCTCTCCATTGCATCAGCTAATGGATCAATATAATGCAAATCATTCACATAAGTCATGACATATCATAACTCTGTAACTCTCAACTTAACAACAAAACAACTAAATCAAAACTCTCATATCCTCTCATGACAATCATCATTCTTTATAGCATTACAATCCTCATATATATAAATGGTTGGAATAGTTTCAAAATATTCTCAAATATATCTGGTGATCTGAAAATGAAAAAGTTTGTGTATACAAATTTTGAAAGTGGAATATGTATGTGTCTTAGGCAATTGGATCAAGTTGCAAGCACATAAACTTAATGAGTTTTTACTTAAAATGAACAGCATAAATAGTCATAAAAAACCATCAAAATAAGCACATAACACAACAAAATGATAAAGGAGTTCAGCCCTCTCTTGGGCTACATCTCCTGGTCCATCTTCCAATGGATCATTTTCATTATATGCTCAAAGTGTTAAAATCGGTTCTTTGCAATGCTCATAATGCAAAATAGATGGCTCCAATGGCTCCAAAATGTCCAAAAACCCCTGGTTGGGCTCTTCCTACACCTGGTTTGGCCAAAAAATGAGAAAAATACACTTCCTGGAAGTTTTTCCAAGTAACTTATTGTCTCTGCTCACCAAAATGCACCTTTGTGTGACTGAATCCGACCTCTATGTGTTTCCCATGCCAAAACCCAGCGCCATGCACCTTTTGAAAATCGGGAAAAATTATCGCACCGTCAAGGGGGATAGTTCTTTGTCCGACAGAGATCTCGGTCGTGTGGCCCCCATGTGGCCTGGCACCAACCTATTTTCCCACACCCACCGACTGGTCCATTGGTAACCCCTAGATCTGGTCATATGGAAAGGGCTTGTGTCCATGGGCTGGGGATAATCCCTGACCCTTCCCCCCGCCAAATGAAACATAACTCAACTTTAAATATAATTTTGCAACATAAGGGTTAAGGAACATAGCATAGGCAGGTTAGTTTCCCAGCCTATGCAGAGACTTTGTGCCCACTTGCCAGAGGTCCCGGGTTCGACCCTTGCAGACTCCAACAAACTTTTAAATAACCAAACAATAAGGGGGTGCCACATGGTGGCCCCTGGCTGGGCAACGTGGAACCTTTCCATTCTCCATGAAACATGCCATGTGTTAGACTAGGATTGGTCCACATCCTAAATTTCCAACTCAACTGCCAAATCACATGACACGTCACCTATCCACGTCAACCTGTATGATCGTACGGTCAGCTGCTACATGGCCTATACGAACTGTACAGTCAACATTTTTTTTCATGTTTGGGAAAACAGATAGAATGAAATATCTCTCTCATACAAACTTTGTTTGAGCCCGTTCAGGTTGTGTTGGGATCGTGAGGATGATATCTACACAATAAATCCATTTTTGTGCAATTTCAAGAACTTTGATTTTTTAGCATTTTTTTGATCCCGTGGATCACTCCTCCCCATTGGGAAGCTTTTGGACCTCCAAAAGACTAATTTTAGTCAATCTGAAGATGAGGGTACAGTTCCCTCACCTTTCCAACCTCAATCGATTTATATTTTCTTGGATTTGTGCCTTTGATACCAACATGAAGGTACTCCACATTCCCTCGTTTTGAAGTTCTTATCTTTCTATCAAGGATTGTGTCCTCATGCAATTCTAAAAGATATTCTAGTGATAAGTCATCTATGGAAGGAATATGAACATGATATCATTGATCATCAATCAAAGGAGGCTCATACAATCTCAAATTCTCAACATTAACAACTACATACATTTGCATATAAGGAGGCAAATCCAAATGGAAGGCATTATTACCAATATTTTCAAGAATCTTGAAAGGTCCATATCTAATTGGTTTCGGATTTTTACCTTCTGCTTTAAGCCTCTCTTTGCTAATGTAAATCCAAACTTCATCTCCAACTTGGAAACTATGATTAACACGATGTTTGTAATGTCTTGTCTTGTACTTGGCTTGGCTCTTTTCCAACTATTCTTGTACCTTTTGATGCACCAATTGAATTTGTTCAATGAACTTATTTGCTCTATCAATTCCATAATGACCATCAATAGAAATATCCTTTCCAAAGATAAAATCTAAAGGATATTTTGGAAAATAACCAAAATGTGCCTCAAATGGAGATGTTTGAGTCGATGAATTCTTAGTTCGGTTATAAGCATGTTGAATGTAGTGTAGGTGCTCATCCCAAAGCTTGGGATGTTTGCTGCAATAACCATGAAGAAGATGTACTATTGTTCTATTCACCACTTATGTTTGACCATCAGTTTTTGGATGAAATGTTGTGCTCTTTTTCAACTTAGTGTCCATGAGTGCCCATAAGCTTGACCAAAAGTTCCCAATAAATCGAGAATCTCAATCAGAAATAATAGAATTGGGCAACCCAAAATGTACCATACATGTTGAAAGAACATTTGTGTCATTTTTTCAGTTGTAACCTACTTCTTACAAGGCATCAAAATACACATTTTTCTAAAATGGTCAACCACAACATAAAGATAATCATGATTCTTTTTAGACATAGCTAAACCTCCTACAAAGTCCATGGAAATGCTTTCCCAAGGACGAGAAGGAACTAGAAGTGCAGTATACAATCCAAACTTTGTATTGCTAGGCTTAATTGTAGCACATAAAGAATATCCTCTTACATATCTTGAAACACTTTCATTCATTTTAGGCCCATAGCAATACCTTTGCAAATTAGTCATCGTCTTGCCTACACCAAAGTGGCCAACAATAAGAGAAGAATGTGCTTCCCTTATGATGTTGACTCTTTCAACCTGTGGAATACATAGCTTGCCAAGATGATACAAAATATTATCATGCACATGGTAATCCAATCCCTCAACTTGGTTAGAATGACACAAAGTTGCATAAACCTCTTTAAAATCAACATCTAAAGCATGTTGTTCAACATAGCTCTCATGCATGGTAGAATCATTCTTAATAACTGAATGGTTTGGACTATTTTCAGCATAAAATGAGAGCGGAGATATAATAAATCAATATAAAAAGATATCTCGGATATCCAATAATATAACAGAAATGTATCAAAGATGCAACCATAAACACAGAGATACAGTAATACACAATTTTTTATTAATGAGCGAAAATGTACAAAGACTGTAAAAATACAGAGTGAAAGACACACTAAAATGGTGGCAACTTATATCTGAGAAGACATGTGTTCGCTACTCGCATTCGTAAGAATATGATTTTAAAATAAGGCTCCAAAGGCATTTTTATCATAAATAAAATCCAAAACCCTAACCACGGAAGATGAAAAGCCAACAGTTTGTGGACCCAGTTTTGGGTAGTTTGGTGTATCAACTTTCTGGGGGCATAACTTTGGCATACGATCTCCGTTTGGGGCGCACAACAGCTCGTTGGAAAGTTATTGTCGAGGAGATTCATTTGAAGGGCTCAACTAGAGCCTTTTTATATAATTGAGAGGCTCAATCCCGAAAATCCTTCATTTAGGCCCTCAAAATGGCCCCGAAAGTTAAAAACTACTAAAAATAGTAAATTACCAAAATTGCCATAAAACTATTTTGAGCCAGTTGGAAAAGGTGGGTGGCCACCAATATCTACCTGGATCAATCCTCCCTCCTTAGGAAGAAATGGTATCTATTGCGTTGAGTGCCTGGGAGAGAGGGGAAAATGTTTTTTGAATCTGCATCTTGATGAGTTACTTGCATTGTTGGAGAAGTTGTGTTGCTTAGCTTGTTGAAGGTTGTCACGAACCTGTAGCTGGAAGGGTTGGACTTTTTTAACCAGTCTGGATACATGAAATTCATGTGTGCACAAGGAATATTTACACTTTGATGCAATCTTGTCGACCTGCTTCTATTGGATAGAAGGTTCTTGGACTGAGGCTGCAGTGGTGTTCTTTTGTTCCCGCTTTGAACAGACTGTGAAGAAGTTGAATTTTGTAGTATGAGATACTACCTTGCGGCACTGTTTATGTGGGAAAATATTCGAAATTACCTCTGGTATCCTATAGAGATGACCCCCTAGAGTAACAATGACACCATGGGGTCGAGACTCATAAATATCATGGCTCTTCCCCATATATGGTTGGCCCAAAAGAACATCACAGACATCCAGAGGGGAAACATCACATAATACATCATCCTTTAAGGGTTGGATGTCGTATGAAAATCAACATTGTTGGTTGACACGAAGATCTCGTCCCTAGCGAAGCCACCCGATGTTGTATGGTTGTGGGTGTGGTGTTGTCGACAATCCCAATTGTTTGATGACCTCTGTTGAGATGAGGATATTCTGGCTTCCGCTATCAACAAAAAAATGCAGCGAGGTCCCCTTCACCCACATATGTGAATGAAAAAGGAGATCCCCCTCTTCAGAATCTGTTGGTTCTTCTGGTTGAATTGCTATGGTCGTGACAATAACAGTGGGGTCTGTGTCGATGATTTGTCTTCTATCAGCATTTTCATAATCAAATTCTGAATCAAGGTTCGACTCCTTGTATTTTATCTCGGCCACCAATGATTGTTTTGAGAAACATTCATCGGTGTTGTGCCAGGGGATTTTGTGGAAATCACACCATTTTCTACTGTCCTTCTTCATATTTCTATGACCTTTCTTTTCCTATGGCTTGGACTGGTTTTCAAGATGTTGTTTGTTATGGTTGTATTTATCATACTTTGGTTGTTGCGGATTTGTTGACCCGAACTCCCGTTTGTTCTGGTGCTTAAACTTCTGCTCGATTTTAACAACATATCGATAAGCAAAATAGAGTGATGAGATGTCTAGAAAATCCATCTTAGTTTGAATGTATCTATGTAGAGCCCCACGATATTTCAGAACCAATTTTCATTCGGAGTCTTTGATACCCAGCTTGGTGCACAAGGTATGGAAGGTATTGGTGAACTCCAGAACTGCTTGGCCCCTTTCTTGTCGTAGTGTGGTCCATCTCATATACTAGTCCTCATAGTTGCCAACAGGGTAATATTGTTCCTTTACTGCATCCACAAAAAAATCCCAAGTGGTCTTGACCCCATATATTCCAGACTCCTCTATGGAACTTTTCTCCTAGTAAGTTTCCCAACAATGTTTGACATGGGGGAGAGCCTTAAGGAGTGTTGGATGCAGACCTAGACAGCGGAAAAGGATATTTTTGGGAAGAGAAGCATGAAAGGAGGAAAGGATAGCTGGAAGGAAAAGTAACACATGTAAGGGAAGCAGGTGAGGCGCACATGCAAGGAATACCTAACAACACTAGGGTTAGGGATTTTGTAATGTATTATAATGGCTAATGAGCCAAGAATATAAATAGGTAGTACTTAGAGGAAGAGAGGGGGAGAGAGGAGCCGACCGAGAGAGAAATATAGGGAGAGAAAGGAGAGGACAAGATATGGTAGAGAATTGTAAGAACTATACTAGTCAGTAAGTTGGTGATATAGGGAAGCAGTGAGCGACTTGATCCAGAGGGTTAGATCGTAGGCTGGGGAGCCTGGTGCGATCTAGTCAGCCTCACAGGGATCGAGGATCTTGTTGAGGAGAGTAAGATCTATTATTGTAAACATGTGCGGCGTGGCATATTAGTGAACCATAATAAAGATCTTGAGAGACATATCTTTGTGGAAGTAGCCCAGAAGGGGGTGAAACATGGTAACACATGTGTTGTGTGAATGAATGTATGCGTCTTTATTGTTGTTAAATGGTGAATTGTAGATGAATGAATTAACTAGTTAGATATGGTATTTCACATGCATGAATAGAATGACTACTATAATAAGATGTTAGACTAGATCAATAAAGATTACAATACACAACCACAAATCTCCACTCATTCCCAGGTTGCAAACACTTGAGTATTGCAGCCACCCATAGAGCTATCTCGGGTGAGACTGCATAGGGAAACCTATGCGTTGTGTTTCCTTTTGATCTACCAGAGGGGTCGATAGTTTTAAAGGGATTTTGTTGGGAGATTATCAAATCTGAATCGAGGTCAATCTATGATAGTAGGGTAGGATCAGGATAATCGATAAAAGATCCTAAGTAGAAGAAGAGATAAAACCAAAAAATGGTTTTGTTGCCAATTGGTTGGAACAGGATGGGATTGAGTATATGAGATTTGTGGAAGAAGCATCAAAAGAATGACAGACCGGATGATAAGACGTTGAGAGAATGAGAATCTAAAAGGGGATGTTGAGACCATGGAATCCAATGAAAGTAGAAATAGAAATCTGGTTGAAAAAAAAGGAGTTGTAGTTTGCGTAGAAAGATAACAAAAACCCGAAGTTGACACCGTGCAAATATATGGACAAGTACGTATTCAACGACTTGCATGAAGTATTTTTTTGTGATTTTCCACATGTACTCTAGGAGTGGATAAAAAGTTTGAAATACAACCATCCTACAAATCGGATCAGACAGTTAGAGTGGAATCCTGTAGAGATCGTGCAGTTACAACTAATTGATAATAAGTTTACACGTGCAGTAGATTTCTTGATAAACAACATTGTTGCAAGATTTATCACAGAATTTGCAGTAGATACAACAAAGTCTTACAGTGCGGAAGAACAATATTTATTGAAGGGACCTCAAGGTAGTTATATCATATCGTTATATACTTCTATCAAGATATTACTATATAACAAAGGTGTAATGACAATGGAGTCAGACAACTAAACTTCCCTATGTGCATCGGGGAAGGGGAGAAGCACTGACAGGAGAAGGAGAAATGGAAGGAGAAAGGGATAAAGGAAAGAAGGAGGGGGCCTTGGGCCCAATCATGATGGATGAATACCAAATCAAGCAGATCATGGCAACAACTTGAAGAACACACAGTGGAGTACCCTTCCAATATAATATGAACACCAAGAAGAGAGTTGTAGCCGCGAGGGATGGCTTGGCAAGTGATGAAGAAGAGGTAGAGGATCTCCTGGCTGTGGAGCAGATTGAGGAAATCCTGCGCATGACATATGAGAGGAATATGAGAGGTCTAAGAGAAAGAATAGAATGCAACACTCTTATCCATATCAATGTCAGTGTGGAACCCATAAACCCATGTGTGACCAATACACCAAGAATAACACCACCACTTAGACAATCGGATTTCAGGAGAAGGAAGACAACAGGAAGTACATCTACACGAGGAACAACAATTGGGGGAGCCAATTCAAGAAGCATTAGTCAAGTATCTACACCATGCGGAGGTAGTAGTTCAGCATTCAGGATGGCAGGACATGATCCCACCATCAAATTACCAAAATTCAAAGGAGAGGCAGCGGAGGACCCTGAGAAGAACTTGTTTATCTGTGAAAATATCTGGGAAGCGAAACAAATCACAGATCATGACACTAAACTTGCGTAGATAGAGATCACGCTAAGAGATTGTGCACTGGATTGGTACATGAGTTTAGCTGCAAACAGTTCGCCAGGGACAACCAAAACGATTGGAGATATCAAAAATTTATTGATAAATGAATTCCATAAGCCTAGTTCAGAGGATCAATACATGAATGAGATGATAGAGATTAGACAGAAACCAAGAGAATCTGTATAGGATATTGACCAGAGATTCAAATGATTGAAAAAAAAGCTAAAGTATGTCATGACATATATGCAACATAGGAATTTGTTCGTCAATTCATTGCTACCACACTTGAAATACCCTTTGCGACAACAAAAGTTCCAGACACAAGCTGAGGCTCTACAGGCAGCCCTACAATTGGAAGAAAACCAATATCAGAAGACAAATCCAGCTATAGATGAGTTGAAGGAGGATATGAAGAACTTAATATTCCATCTCAACCAGAACAAAGGTAAGGACAAAAGAGAATCCATTTGGTGTACCACGTGTAGAAAATAAGGACACCATAAGAACGAATGTCCAACATTCGCGCAGTACATGGAAGAAAAAATGCCAAACCCATTTCCAACAAGAGGACTATGGTGTGAGATCTGTAAGAAATAGGGGCATGATCCATATCACTGCCCAATGTTGCAGAAGTACCAGAAAATACCTAAGAGCTCATATTGCAACTTTTTCAAGTCAGTAGGCCATGCTGACAAAGATTCTAGGACCATGGACCTAATGAGGGAAAGAACATCAGATGCTTATAGGGTGCAGGCAGAAATGATGATCGGGCAAGTGGCACCATAGTTTAACCAAGTACCAGCCCCGTATAACACTGCACAGGAGCAATACAATACTGCACAACAACAATATAACACTACACAACCACAATATAATACCGTGCAGCCACACTATAATCCCACATAGTATAACAAGACGCCCTAGTATAATGCACCATGAGGAGATCGAGTTGGTTACAGAGGTGGAGGAAGAGGAAGAGCAGGCTTTGGAAGAGGTAGAGAACCAGTGGTATGCCACAACTGTCAACAACCAAGACACTATGTAAGAGAATGTCCACTTCCACTGCAACGTGTATGTATTGTCGCGCAACAGATCATGACACGGAAGAATGCCCTACACTATAGGGAAAGATCCGGGAAAAGAGAAATTAGAACAATCAGAATGTTCAATGGATTTCAGTGGAAGTAAGGGATGAAGGAAGAAACATCAACATAGTTACATGGGGAGGAGCTGCGACAGGAAACAATGAAGTAAGAGAAGATCTAACACAACACCAATGGGTGAAAAAGAATATTGAACCAAAGAAGCAGTTTGATGCACATAACGAAAAGGAGATATTCAAGTAGGCTAGACAAGAATTCATGAAGCCGGACATTGCATTGACATCCACTACGCAGCATAATAAGGAAGTACCAGCATATGAGATGCCTCCATCGTTGGATCATACTAAAGAAGCACAACCCCTGGGACAAGTAAGTACGATTAAGGGATTTTTGCAATCCTGTGTTAAACTACTAAATGATCCATCCTCTATTAAAGTATTACAAAATATTCTAGAAATATGTAGCATAGAGGCAGAAGGAAAGCTAGAACATAAAATAGTTAATTATCTGCATACAAGGAGGAGAACAAGCAGAGAATTCAGATTGAACGCTAACATTGGAGATTTCAACATGGGAGATATTATACTAGAATTAGGATCCGAAGTAAATGTGCTACCCAAAAAGACATGGAAATGTATGGGAGAACCCACTTTAGGCTATTCACCTGTTCATTTGAAGCTAGAAAACCAACACAGAGTTCTACCAATTGGAATACTAAAATGGGTGACCATAGATCTGGATGGAGTACGCACCAAAGCCGATTTTGAAGTAATAGAGATAGTGGATGACACAACACCTTATCCAGCATTGCTTGGTTTGGATTGGGCATTTGAAAATCAGGCCATAATCAACTTAAATACAAGGAAGATGACATTTGAATCAGGAGAATACAGATTCATTGTGCCATTGGATCCATCAGAAGGGGAAAGGTTTGTAGAACCTACTTGCTTAGACCTGGAGGAAATTAACCAGTTGTACAGAACAATTGCATGACAAGAAGATTATTTGAACCCAACTGTAGATGGGATACTCAGTTGGAGAAGCATCACCTCATGTGTGTCAGACTCAGATACATTCTTAGAAAATTAGTAGCATAGGTTACATGAAGTCTTCATGACAAGATGTGCAAGAATAGACCGCGCGGTAAGATGGGT
This sequence comes from Picea mariana, assembly GCA_032191745.1. NCBI lineage: Eukaryota > Viridiplantae > Streptophyta > Pinopsida > Pinales > Pinaceae > Picea > Picea mariana. The sequence goes on from JASDQU010284371.1 coordinate 14,217, forward strand.
GGGTACGAAGATAAGGGAACCTCTCAGTTTCCATGGGGTGAACGACTTAGAAGCAATGTTAACACGATACGAAGATGAAGTGTTAGAAAATTAGAGGCTCTTATCCCTAGATATAGCACTCAAGGCAACACCTGCAAGATGGTGGGGTGCGCACAAAGAAACAGTCAAACACTGGTACCAATGTAAGTGGTTACTGAGAGCTCTTGGATTAGAGTTTTGTATGAGATTGTTTCATGATCCATGATATACATAATATATGATAGTGGGGTTTTTAGCTTTATGCTTTCCCGGTAAAAC
>JASDQU010284373.1:0-14513 GCA_032191745.1 Picea mariana
AGTGTTGGAATATATAATTCCTACTTATCTATTATACTTGCTAATGTATTGAGAGGTAGAGTTCATCTCTACGTGAGTTGTGTGATCCTATTATTAAGAGGTTGTTAGAGAGTTGGATTGCTGAGATCCTAGTTTGGTGTGTGGTTGAGATATTCTCTCAACCTCTCAAGTTATCTTTAGAATAAGTTAGATCTGATAACAACCTGTACACTCTATATAATAGAGTCCATTGTATTGATATTGTAAGCAATAGAATATCTGTTTATGTCACTCTACTCTCCCATTTTAACATATATTTCCATAAGGCCTACCATCGAACATAGTGACTGATAGAAAAAACATGCTTCATAAGGAGATTAACCAATGGTATTGAGGGTGGCATGGGACAAGGCATTTCACTAGAATTACAGATATGTATGAATGAATTTGTTGCTCATCATTCCTCATTGATCGAGCCATTCCTCATTTCTCTTGAATTTGCATTAAATTCTTGGTGAAGTAGCAAGTTAATTGTGGTTTTTTATTGGAGAAACTTCATTGTATTTTCATTTTCTAACGAGTGTGTGAAGACAAAAAAAAGACATTTCATTCTCTTGCATCTACTTATGGGGCTTCCAATACTCTAGTTTCTATACATCATAGAGACAATAAGAGAAGAAACATAAAGAATAAGCTCAGAGGAAGGGGGGTTGGCATAATTCCCAAGAAAAAATATGATCTTCATTTTACGTGAATGGGTCACATGAAGCCACCGACTGAAGAGTTCCCTGGGAGAATATCGAAGAAAGATAGACAGATAGACCTTTAGGACCAAAAAAAGGTAAATCACATGTTCATTATGTTGTTCCCTATTGCAATATAGGATTAACTAAAGATCTATTTAACACTTCATTAGCTTCTTAGGGAGATGCATGGCTTCTTGACACAGGTACAGCCTCTCACATGAAATTTCAAAGATATTTCTTCGAAGACTTAGATGAAAATGTAGATGGTGTAGTGTACGTTGTAGATAGATCAAGTCCCAAACCTTTAGGAATGGACATCGTCAGGCTTAAGTTGTCTGGACTCCCAAATTTTCTTCTACACAATGTACTCTATCTTCCTGAGCTGCAAAGAAGCTTGTTGTCCCTTGTGCACATCAGAGAACAAGGCAACTCTATTCATATGCTCAATGAAAAATTTGAGATAAAGAAGGACTCTGATAACATGGTTGTCATACCGAAATAGAAGATGGAAGAATGTTAAAGATGAATGGGACATATGTCCATACACACACAGTTGCATACCTCTCTCATCTTGACTCATGTATAATTCCATCTATTCTTTTGTGGCATGCTATATTTGGCCATATTAATTATGACAATATTTGTTTCTTAAGAAATAATGGTGTTTCTGGTTTTCCTACTATTCCTAGGAAATTGAAGCAATGTGATGCTTGCATCCTTGGAAAACACAACAAACAAACATTTCATGATTCCACTTCCACAGCATGTAGAAAACTTGAACTAATTCATTCTGATTTTTCTTGCCCTATGCGTGTTCCTTCTACAAAGGAAACAAATATATCATGAATTTTATTGATAATTACACCAGGATTTGTTGGGTGTACTTGTTGAAAGACAAATCACAAGATTTTGAAACATTTAAATTTTTCATGTATGGATTCAAAATGAAGTTCAGTCTCATATTGGCTCTCTTCACACTAATAATTGAAGAGAATATATCTAATGAATTTGAAAGATACCTTTTCCAGCATGGGATAAAAAATCAAACCACAATTCCATACAATCCCCAATAGAATGGCGTAGTTGAACTAATGAACATGACACTTCTAAATATGTTTCATTCCATGATGTTTTTTAGGAATGTTAAATTGATGTTTTGGGCTAATACAGTTCTATGTGCAGTTTATGTCAAAAGGAAGTGTCCATCTCATGCTCTTAAAAAAAAGACTCCTTATTAAATGTGGTATGGCCACATTCCTCTCGTCAGGCATCTCAGGGTCTTTGGTTCCACCTGTTATGCCTTGATTCCTAAGGAGAAAAGAAGTAAGCTTTATGCAAGGATCTGAAAGCACATATTCTTGGGGTACTCAAATACCACCAAGGGGTATTGTCTTTACAATGATACAAACATGAAGTTTATCCTTTCCAGAGATGTGATGTTTCTTGAATCCAACAAGAAGGAAAATTTGTTTGAGAGGCATATTGATCATATGGACATATTCTCTTGTGTAAATACATACCATAAATTTAACGATGAGATTCCACATATTGAAGGGGGGGATCCCTATCTTGGGTCAATCTTTGGAATCTCCTTATGAAGAACCATCTTCCCCTCATGAAGAAGTTCTTTCCACTTCATCAGAATCTGAATTTTAGTTGGATGTTGTGATTGAGAGGATTGAAAAGATGAGGCTTGATGAGAACTCATCACCATCTCAATCAATCGAGAAACCAGGACCATCTCAGAAAGGTCCACCAAAATGGCTCACAAAAACACTTGAAAATGTTCATCCTGATGAGGTCAGAAAGAGAGGAACCAAATTGTCCTCAAAACAAGATGGAGGTAATGTAAATAATTCAAACTTAGGTGATGTAGATTATATGTATGTTTCATATGATTGTGAGTTGAATTTATCTACTAACCTCGAACCAAATTCCTTTGAAGAAGCCACTTGTCATGATGAATGGAAAGAAGCCATGTAGAAAGAAGATGATCAAACTGATTGGCTACAACTGGCTACAACTGGGTATTCAAGAAAAAATATAGATCATATGGCTCACTTGACAAGAACAAAGAAAGGCTCATGGAAAAAGGATTTTCACAGAAATAAGTCGTTGATTATGAGGAGATTTTTTCCCCCACATAAAAATGGGCTACCATCCACATTTTATTTTCCATGGAAACACAAAATGGATGAAAAATTCATCAAATGGTTGTGAAGGCTACCTTCTTGGCTGGAGACTTGAAAGAGAATGCGTTCATGTCTCAACCAGAAGGATTTGTTGTGAAGGGACAAGAAAATAAGGTATGTAAGCTCATTGAATCCTTATATGGCTTGAAACAAGCACCACAAGCATGGTATGAAAATTTAACTGAGCATCTTCTGAAATTAAATTTCAATCATTTCAATCTTGACAATGAAAAATTGTTTGTCAAGAAAGTTGGAAATATTTTTGTATATCTTGTAGTATATGTAGATATTTCTGAAATACTTGAAAGGAACTCAATATTTTGGACTTAGGTACTCTAAGGTGGATGAATTCAACTTGATCGGATATTCTGATTCAAACTTTGATGGGGATAAGGAAAATGGAGTATCAAATTTAGGCTATCTCATGAGTCTTGGATCAACAGTTGTCTCCTGGAGATCACAGAAAAAATTAGTTCCAAAAAATTCCACAACAAAGGAAGAATATGTGGCAGTTGCAGAAGCGACAAAGGAAATTGTGTGTCTTAGGAAAATACTTGAATATTTGTAGGAGAAACAATTAAATTATACTCCTCTTCTAGTTGAAAATACTTCTGCAATCAAGTTGACCAAGAATCCTAGATTCCATGATCAAACAAATCACATTAACATAAAGTATCACCTAATTTATATCATGTAGAGGCGAAGACAATTCACTTGAGACATTTTTTCACAAATGAACAAATTGCGTACATCTTCACCAAAGTGCTTGGAAGAGAAAAAATTGGAAAGTTTAGAATGATGCTTGGAATCAGACACACCCCTTCAGATTAAGGGGGAAATGTTGGAGACATAATCCTTCGTGGTTGTGTTACTTGTAATTGTAATGTAAATATGAAGAGTCGTAGGTGATAGGAACGGTCACCCGTTGGGGAAGACCAAGAGTCATTTACTTATGTATATATGCACCTATCATACTAATGCAAAGGACATCAAAGCCTAGAGTTAATTTTCTGCCCACTCTTGACCTAACAGTTCATTACCCGGGTTGAAAGTGGTGTATCAAGGAACATAAGAAAACATGGAGAAGCTATGCTTCATTAAGAAATGGATGAGGGACACCAAGACCATTCCAACAAGGTATTCCTTAAAACCATATTCAATATTTTAATTCTTCTTATGGAAATCAAGTGTATAATCCATCTCATAATTGGCACCTTACTAACTAGTCTAACTGGAAAATGAATTATTAGTGAGAATATCTTTAGAATCAACCCTTTCCTTTTCAACCCCATATCAATATCAAAGTCAATACACTAATCCTTCATATTCTTGGAGACATAAAGGACAACAAAAAAAAGATTTGATGCCACCTCTTACACCTCCTCCACCTCTTATAAAAATACTATTCAATAAGCTCCTAGGTAGCCCCAAATTCATATCCAACCTACACCAAATCCTAATAATAGAAGGTTAAATTTTTTTACAATAGTTCAAGATGACCAATTACCAAAGTGACTCATTTAATTCTATAGAACTCATTGAGTTAAAATTACATTGAGGAAGTCCCCGAGGGGTAGGACACTTGGTGAGGGAGTGTGTTTTTAAGGCACTTCGTGATGTTAAGTCACCCGTTCGAAACCCTTGGGGACAAAAAATCTAGCCATGTTAAGGGTTGGTGTGACTCAGGCCGGGTGCGATCCTCAGGTGATTTTAATGGCTGAGATGCCCCTAAGTCATGGTTTCTCAACCACAGGTTAGTCCCATAGGTCATGGAAAAACTAGCAAAAAAAATAAATTACATTGAGGAAGAGTGGTTGCAAATCCTTCACCTCCACTCATCAGTAAACATATAGATGACAATCCTAAATTCCAAGAAAATCAATAAAAACAAGAGAATCAATAAATTAAAAATCATCCATAGACAAGTAATCATCCCTCAACAAAATCCCCCTTATCCTAAAATGATAGAGCAAGATAAGACCTGCACCAAATCAGAAAATGGCCTTTTAGAAGAACTCAAAAATCTATATGTGAAGATACCCCTCCTTCAAGCCATTAATATGTACCAACCTACAATTATTTCATCAAGGAAACATGGATTAATAAACTTGGGACAAAGAATAAAGACCCCCCTAGAATCAATGTTATATGGTAACTTGCTAACCAAATGTTAGGAAAAGTCTTCACCCCCAAGTATTTTGATCAAGGGATTATTGTAGTTGATGTGTACATCAATAAAATTTTGATAGAAAATACCTTAGTGGACTTGAGAGTTGTAACTAATGTAATGAACAATGACGCCACACTAATATTGAACTTAAGAGAATGGTTAAGGCATACTCCTATTGTACTTGAACTTGCAAAAATAATAACTGTTAATTAAAAATGATTTTTAGAGGAAATGATTGTATCAATTGAATCATTGGAGTATCCAATAGAATTCACTGTTCTGTAAACTAAATCTAAACTCAATGGATATCGTAACCTAGGTAGACCTTGGTTGGCCACTATTTATGCATACATAGGTTTTAGGGTAGGGGATATGACCTTCACCAATGAGAAATCTCATAAAAATTTAATCCATTATCTCCGTTCCAAACCTTTCATCGATATAGAAACACCTCTATGGGAAGAAGAATAAGAATAAATGTTCCAAACCATACATCCAATTCTCACCATAATAAGTGCATGGTCATTCCAATTATATGCAAAAGTTGTATCATAGTTTTGTTAAAATCCATGAATACAAAGGAAAAGAAATAGAAGAAAATGATGAAAGCTATGGTAATATGGATCAGAACCTACTGGAAGGTGTTATTTTCTGTTGATACAAAGAAACAAATAGTTAAGACCATATGATTTTTTTCCAACAAAAACTTGAAAATCAACAACCGTTTAATTTTTTTCTAAGAGAAGTAATTGCTATGAATCCTTAGAAAACATAGCTTAAACTTTTGTTGGAACTATAAGGACATACAAGGAATCCATCCTAACATTTTTACCCACTATATATACATCAAATATGATTCCAATCCTTCAATATAAACTCAAATAAGAATGAATCCAATGCTAAAGGACATAGTGAAAACAAATCTACAAAATATTTTAGATGCCAATTCCATCTATCTATCTCTGACATCGAGTGTGTGTCACCTTTGGTCATAGTTCCCAATAAGGGAGGCAGATGGAGGATATGATTATATTATAGAGAAATAAACAAAGCCAAAATGAAGGACTATTTCCCTTTTCCCTTCATTGATAAAGTATTATATTCTTTATCTAGGATAAAAATATTTTCCTTTCTAGATGGGTTCAATGGTATAATCAGATCCAAATATTTCCAAAGGGTTACCAAGACAAGTTAAACTTTACCTATCCTCGGCGAATTTTTTTTTCCTGATGGAATACACATTATGGTAAACCATCCATGTACTTCCCCTCATTTCAAGGATGGTACATGAGGTAGATTGGCCATTTTCATTTTTGGCAACCTAACTCGATGAGGATATCGAGTGAGGCCCAAAAATATATACAATATATATGCGCAGGGACTTGAACCCATGACCTTTTTCTTGTAAACCATATCTCTCAAGCACTTGATCTAACCCATCAAGCTTCTCCTTGGTGAACATTTTTCTATAGAGTATTACCCTTTGGCTTATGTAATTCCCTTACAACTTTTCAAAGGGATATATCAAGCATATTTTCATATTTGGTTCATGACAATGTTGAAATTTATATGGATGACTACACTATTAATGGAAATACATTTCAAGAAGATTTATTCAACTTGGAAAATGTATTGAAAAGATGCAAAGAAGTGAACTTGTATTTAATAAACGAGAAGTTCCTCATGATTGTGAGTGAAGGCATAGTGTTAGGCCACCACATCTCTCCTATTGGCATTGAGGTTGACCCATCCAAAGTAAACATCATCCAAACATGCCAACCCCACAAAAATAAAAAGACGTTAGAATATTCTAGGGGTATGCAGGTTAATACAAGAGATTCATAAAAGAATTTATCAAGTTGGTTACACCCTTGTTTATCATGCTTTCAAAGGATGTAGATTTATACTGGTCAACATATTGTCAAAAATCCTTTGATGACATTAAGGAAAAACTAATGAAAAACCCTATTTTGCAAGGACCTCGACATGATATCCCATTCCACATTCATATAGATGCGTTTGATAGGGCTTCAACAATAGCTATTTGACAACAAGAAGACAGGGACCCATTTTCTATTTATTAAATAAGTAAAAAAATGGAGTAGAGCTTAACTATAGAATAACTAAAAAATAATTCATCATTTTTGTCTATGCCATCAATAAATTTAGACATTATGTTACTGCCTATCTAGTTTTTGTGCACACTAACCACTCATCCAATCGATACTTAATGAATAAATATGATATCAATGGTAGATCCATCGGATGGTTGTTTTTGCTGCAAGAATTGGATTTGACAATACTTGATAAACATGGAAAACATAATGTTGTTGAAGATTTTCTTTCAATATTGACTGATAATGCCGATAAATATATTGTTGATGATTATTTCCTCAATGGGAATCTCTTTTCCATATCATTACAAACCCCATGATTTTTTGATATTGCAAACTACTTAGCTACATGAAAGTTTCCTCAATGTTTTATATTTAGAAATAATTGCAAAATCATTAGGAAAATTTCCACATACATGTGGATAAAGGGACATCTCTTCAAGCTTTGATCAAACCAAATAATCGTGCATTATATAAGGGAATATGAGGTCCATGACATCCTACATGATTTCCATGACGAGAGTCATGGAGGTCATTATGTTGCAAAGAGGATGACCTAGAAGGTTCTTTAGACATGATACTACTAGCCTACATTGCACAGGGACACTGAATTATATGTCTCACAATATGATGAGTGTCAAAGGATAATAAATCATATGAATAGAGATCAAATTCTCCTTCAACCATATATAGCATTGGAACCCTTTGGAAAACAGGGTATAGATTTTGTGAGACCTATAGTACAACCATCTAATAAGAAGGAGCATATATTGGTTTTCATAGATTACTTGACCAAATGGGAAGAAGTGAAGCTGAAGAATAATACTATAGAAGAAAAGGCATTTGATTTCCTCCATGAAAACATATTTTCAAGGTTTGATGTACCAAGGAAGATTGTCACATAACAAGGATCTTAGTTCAGTTCACATCTTGTTCAAAATGTCATGAGCTTATACAAAATTAAACACTAAAAGCAATGATATATCATCCTCAAGCAAATGGTTAGGTACCAGTGACAAAAAAAGAGCCAGAGAACATCTTCATAAAGATATTCAAGAATCATAGAATATAATGGGTGAATAGATTGATAGAGTTTATTTGGGCATAAAACACTACATGTGAAACTACCACATGATTCACATCTTATGATTTAATTTATGGCAAGAAGGTCATGCTCCCCATAGAGTTTGAGATTCAGACAGTGAAAACAAACTCATAACTAGGATTAGATCTCTCATAGGCACAATGAGAAAAACTACACCAATTCAATGACTTGTATGAGTATAGAAAAGAGGCCTTGTTCCACACCAAGATGGTACAACAACAAATAATAAGGTGGCATGACAATAACATTGAGTCAAAAGTACTCCAAGAAGGATATTAGGCCCTACTATATGAATCAATATTTAAGGATTTCATGGGAAATTGAGAACAATATGGATGGGACTGTACCAGGTTGACACATGTTATGACATTGGATCAATAAAAATTAAAACAATTGATGGAGAAATAATGCATTTTTGGTTAATGGATATAGACTAAAACTCTACAAGAAACCTTTGTCAAAAGAAGAGTTTACAACCAACATTCAAGGATAAATTATTAGTACAATTGAGAGTAGAAATGCTCCCAAAAGGGGTTCATCATCTCCAAAAAGAAAAAGAAAAAAAGAAGAAAAAAAATTCCCATGATAAAAACCTCTTTGAGGCATCTCGGACATGCCTTGGTTTGAAAACCTCCATGGAGGCAACCCTAGGTTTGTAGAATTGAAAAAAAAAATTCTCATGGTGAAAACATTCCTAAGGCACCATGACACAAAGCATTGATGAAAATGAACAATGAGAGGTGTGATCTAAGAAAAAATAAGGAAAAAGAAGAAAGAAAGAAAAGTAAGTAAGAAAGAAAATAAAAATCCCTACCTCGTGATTCTGTGCAGGTTCAAATTTAACTCAAGCAAGCCAAAGAAATCCAATACAAGATGATCCATATTGGATCATTATATTATTTTTTATCTATCTTGATGCTTTATGGGTTAAAAAATTGGAACAATCAACTTGTAGAGCCATTTATCAATTGGTCCAAATTTGGAAATTTAGTTCCAAAAAATCGTCTAAAATATTTTGGAGCCATTTTGAGGCATCCAACAATACATTTTTATGGTCCAAACCTTACTATGGAGCTACGATATATATTATATACATTGGGACCTTTCCAATGGTGCAAGAAAGGCCTCAATGAGAGTTCATATGTGGAATTTATGCCTCTCACAAGTTGACCTACTATATTCATCACCATGGTGCGAGTATATTCCACGTCAACCTCCATTACTTAAACATGTGGGGATAGCCACATAGTAAATTTTCTAAGAATATTCTAGAAGTTCCTAAGCTTTATCACAATTGAGGGCTAAGGAAATGAATTCCCTAACCATGGACGACTACAGAGGTATGTTAAATACCCAATTGTTAGGAGGAGAAGGAGTTCCATTTTATGTTAATGTATTTTGTTCCATATCAGAGTAGAACAAATGGGAGTGGGAAAATTATAGAGCATAAAATAGGAGGTTAATTTTTTGTAGCAACCTAACATGCCACAAATCTAAGGTCACTCCATAGAGAGTGCCTTCTTCTTTGTACTTGCATTATTTCCATACCAGATACAAGAGTGCAAAGCAACATTACATTCTAGCTTGGTTTTCTCTCATAATGGTTTACTAGAGAAAATTTTTGTGTTATATTGAGGATGTTGTGTGAATGTATTTTATTGTTCTCTATTTTTTATATTTTATATATTTCATGCATAAACAAAAAATTCAATAATTGAAGATTCTGGAATCTAAAGGAATTTAACCTTCATAGTGTAGATTTTAGTTTTATTTATCAGATCCGTTGTGGAAAACTGTTCCAGGGGAATATCCACAACAGTTTATAGATCACAAGATCAAATACTCTTGTCCATAAGGAATACAACACAAATCAAGAAAAAAATCTATCAATAAGTATGGTATTCCATTTTTGGTAAGTGTTCAGGTTCTATATTCTATAGTCTTTATGTTTTATATTATCGATTAGAAAGTAGGAAGTGATTAGATGGTTTCATGGCATAGGTTGAGGAATTCTCCAAAATTCCTACATTCCTATAGAACATAACATTCTCAGCTTACATAATAGATCATTCTCAGCCTAACATAATAAAACTTTCTCAAGACCAGAAGTTCTACCCTTGGAACTCATAATCATCATTGTCATTAGCTAAGAGCATTAAAATTTTTCTATTATTTTGGTATATTTTTGTATTAACATAGTACCAACTTGATGAAAGCACTCTAAAGTTCTTTTTTTTATATGTCGCATTTATTAGTCATTTTTCCTTCAATTTAAAAAGTGGTGCTCCTAGAATCACCATTTTTTTAAGGGTTAAATTACCACATATTTGAAATCATGGTCTTGACAACTAGTACCGTGTTACTGACCAAAACCTTAAAATCAACCCCAAAATTGAAAATTGGTGCTTCCAACAACATTTTTTTTTAAGGTTAAAGTTTACAACTTGTTTGAAATCGTGAACTTGACACCAATACCAATATGATCAAAATATTTATCTATTGTTATGATCAAAAGATTTAAAACAACCCTAAAAAAAAAGAAAAAAATGAATTAAAAAAAATAAAATTAAAATAATAATATTAATCAACCTTAACTCCAATATTTAATTTTTTTAATAAAACAAATTTAAAAATTAAAAAACAAAATAACTAATTTCATAAAAACAATAACAAATTTAAACAATTTTGATTTTTTTAAATAACTAATTTCATAAAAACAATAACAAATTTAAACAATTTTGATTTTTTTTAAATAACTAATTTCATAAAAACAATAACAAATTTAAACAATTTTGATTTTTTTTTCAAATATAAAAAACTAAAAACTCTAGATGTAACATGCTCCTACCCCTCCCTCCGCTTCCGCCCCTTGAGTAGGTGGCAAGTTAAGTGCATGCCCATTTCTCTTTCTCCGCCACTTGAATAGGCTACGAGTTAAGTGCATGCCCATTTCTCCGCCCATTCAATGGGCTGAGGGAGTGTTATAAGTCCAAAGAAATTCACTCAAATTACAAAAATTATTTAGAAATTCTTTGTCACCACAATATTTTAGACATCTACATTCCATTCATTTCTATTCTTATAATTCACGTGGAACTTGGAAATAATTCTTTTTTGACCATAAAACTGAATTATTCACTTTCCGTTTTTTTTTGGTGTTTTGTTCATATGGGAGTCATGTACATACTTGCCACACTAATTCAATTTCTTTATTATTAATTGACTTGCTCATATTATCTCTTGAATTTCTCAAAACGACCTAGCATGGATTTTTATTGTCTTATTTTTATATATCAATACTTCAATTTTGTTGTATGCCCATGTCGACGTAATGTTGATGAGTGTTGACTGTGATGAAAACACTAATGTACACTAGCAACGCAACTTGTACTGGATTTATTTTGTCTTGGGCCTGGGCTGCCAGGCTGCCAAAAGATTACTTTAACCTTATTTTTTTCTGTCGATACTTCAATTTTAATTACACTGAAGGTGTTTTTTTGGGGGATACATCTCTAAATTTATTGTCGTTTCTCCATAGCGTATAAAGAACTTCCATCTGTCATAGTTTCGTCTTCAACGCTCCTTGACTGTTGTGTTACATGTCGCCCTAAGCAAAGTAAAGACATGGTTTTGTGGGCCCTAAACGAGTTTGAAGATAATAAGCCGTTACACAACCCTTGGAACGAGTTTTGTTTGTTGCCATATTGAACCCTCGACTCAGCAAAAGTCACGGTTTTGGGAGATTCCTGTGTAGAAGGGACTATTCATAGTCACGCAACAGATTTGTTGAATTTTGTGTGTTGTCTCAGTATTTGAGATAGCCCCTTTTGCACTCTTATAAACCCGAGTCGAATTTGGAAACTTGGACTATCAACATGTTGAAAACCTAAGAGGAAAGCGAAGTTATATAGTGGCGGAAGAATAAACTTTGAGCCACAGATTCCAAAAATTATGAATGAAATCTCGCATTGCAGGCAAAGTGTGATGTAAATTGCAACTTGGCCACAGGAAGAAATTGCATTAATATTTAGTGGCTTGATTTGGTGGCGAGTTTGGCGGAGTCCGAGACCAAACCCAACAAGGGGAGCCGCAGAGGATTTATTACATAGTTTCAATTGCAATTTCCGCAAAGATAATGTATATTTTTTTATTATCTATAGTTCTGCTATTTAAAAAAAAAAAGAAAGAATAGCTTCTTTTAGGGCCAACCCAACGACCAGTTCTTGTTGGCAAGAACGAGAACTATGAGTTCTTGTAACGTTCCATATCAACACAAAGGTAAGCTAAAACAACAACCAAGTAGTATTTATTTTTTCACATAAACATAGTATTGAGATTATCCGTTATAACAATTATATAAAGCAAAATCAATTTATCTACAATGATAACAAATGGATATTCGATCTATTCTTAATCAATATCACTTTAATTTTTGATGAACCAAGTTATACTATGCAACTTCATGATGAGGATCAAAGATACAATAACATGTAACATTTAATAGTTAACATATAAAGATTCAATCACATCAATTACATAGAAGATAACGAAATATAAAAAAGAAATATAACAAAGAATACTCGTTCTGTTGGAAACGGTGACAACAATTCATTCATGAATAGGATTTCAGATCCTATAAATCAGGGTTGGTTTTAACCAATGCGACCAATTTAGAATATGGATGAGATTACATTTAATAATCAATTTTTAATATACATTGCTATAAATTTGATGTATGCCTGTAGAGGCTGAATGTGTCAGAGAGGAGTGAGACCCGACTGTAATCTCCATTAGTTGAATAATAAGATAACCGATACCTATGCTTGGTGGACATAGCCCAACATTTGGGTGAACCACATAAATTGTTGTGTTTTTTGTCTGCATTTGTATTGATTGTCTTATGGTAATTTGTGTTTCCGCATTTACAAATTACAACAAGTGGTATCAGAGCTGAGGAGGACGCAGACTGGAAGAAGCCGCTCACTGAAGAGGCCGCATTGAAATCGCTGTTGAATTTCTTGTTTTTTGGCATCAACGCTTTGGCTATCATTGAAAGGGAACACCGGCGCTGGACACCAATTCTAGGGGCGCACTGATTATATGAAATTCACTGATTTTTGAGAGGGACCGCCGAAAGGGAGCGCCATCCCTGTAGTACCCTTACGCACGGATTCTTGTTTTGCTGCAGGGCACCCCTATCTCCTCCAAAGGAGCGCTGACCCCTTTATAGAAGATTCGTATGAAGTTTTTTGAATTTACATTTTCAAAAGATTCGTATGAAGTTTTAAATTTACATTTTGGAAAATATTAAAAAAGGTTTTATACTTTTTCATTATGGAAAGTATTAAAGATTATTATGAAAATATAATATGGAAAGATGGAGGATGTTGAAGGGTGGAGGAATAAGGTGGAGTGAGTTTTTTATTAAATTTTATTTTTTTAATAAAAGGTGAATGTATGTAATTTCTTTGAAAATTACACAACATTATTTTTTCACATATTTTTTTTTTTAAAGGGCTTTGGATATTACAAACAGTGGTGTTTGTTTCTTTTATGTTTCCTCTAATGAAAAAGATGCAGAGTGCTAAGTTTGAAATTGAAAAGTTTAATGGCAAGAACAATTTTGAGATCTAGAAGGTTAAAATGCACGATCTGCTCGTGCAACAAGGCGTGGTGAAGGCGCTTTTGGGAAAAGCAAAGCAGCCCGCGTCCATAACAGACGAAGACTGGGATGAGATGGATGCGAGAGCACTGAGTGCCATACGCCTGTGTTTGGCCGACGATGTACTGTTCAACATTGTTACAGAGAAGACAGCAGCCGGTTTGTGGTCAAAGCTGGAAAGCTTGTACATGACGAAATCCTTGACAAACAGGATTTTTCTGAAAAGACAACTGTATAGTTTGCGCATGAAGGAAGGTACGAAAATTGCTGATCATCTAAATACTTCAATACTCTTCTAGTCCAGTTGAATAGCATGGGTGTGAAATTTGAATCCGAAGATAAGGCAATTACATTATTGTGTTCTTTGACGGCGTCATGGGATCATTTCGTTACCTCTATTAGTTTCAGTTCAACAGAAACTATTGAGTTTGATGATACTGTTGGAGCTTTACTATCTGAGGAAACAAGGAAGAAATCCAATCTAGAAACCTCTACATCTGAGGCATTGGTGGTCAGAGGCAGACCAAAAGAAAGAGGACAGGGTC